>LPNX010036995.1:0-25357 GCA_001517045.1 Pseudotsuga menziesii
TGCAGACAAGGCAGCATGAGGATGAAGCCAAGGTCCAATGTATCAGAGCCCTGGATGAGCCGATCCTGAAAAATGAAATTGGACATGCAGCTATTAGTATTCATCTATTGGAGGAACAGGTGCACCTAAACAAGGCCAGAATAGAAGCTATTCAGAACCAAGGTCGTTCCCTAGATATGGTACCGCTCTCTGCCTTAAGACCTGCTCTTTATTGGCACCGCCATAACGGGTACCCTATGGTGGGGCGGGTCATTGGCACCCCCTTATTACTTTATTTATTACTTTCCTTTCCTGCATTATGACTTGCCTGAGCTGGAAACATGAAAGTCAACCCCTACCCTTATTTATCTTTCCTTCTAAAAGATTAAGGGCTTCTATTCCCTATAGTATCTGACCTTACCGATTGAATATGAGGATGAACTGGTCTGGTGAATTAATACGTCCTTGTGAAGTAATACCTCCTCATTGTGGAAGTATTTATTCCCATAATATAGTCTGACCTTCCTTACCTTAAGAGGGGTTTTACTAGTTGTAGTCAGGGGCCCCAATTTCCTAGTTCTATTGTAACCGTTCGATAGGTCCGGATAATCAGTCTCTTCGAAGTACTTCTTTGATCAAGCATGTTTGTGCAAAAATAGATAAATTGCGTAATTACATCTATAGATGCGCTACAAAATGAATGATCACTATAATAGTGACTCATGAATACGAGAGGGGGTGAGGCACGAAGCCCTATTCTAAGTTCATGACCCGAATAGCGAGTTTCTCATTTGTAAGGTAAGAAGGTTTGTAAATTGAATCCCTGAATAACCCACTAAATGAGGAAGGGTCTGTCTGCATTCAAGCTTGTCCCACAAAGGAGCAAACATCACAGCACGCACAAAAAACCCTTGTCACCCAAAAACCCTTGTCACAAGATGCCCAAAAACCATTGTCACAGCATGCCCAAAAAAAGGAGGTCATGATGCTTACCCGTTGAGCCATGAGCTCCAAATCCAAAACTAGAACTCCAAAACATGAACCGTGTGCTCCAAATTTGTATCGTCGGCTCCAATTCTCAAGTGTGAGCTCCAATTCTAAACCCTGTGCTCCAGCGGACCTACTCCCAAATTCACAAAAACCTCCAAATTGAACTAAACTGTCCAAAACGAGTCGCGGCAATGTCCAAATACACTTGTCTTTTGTTATTATATATTATTATATATTATATGTTTTTTATTTTTATTATATATTATTTTATATTATATGTATTTTATTTTTATTATATGTTGTTTTATATTATATAAATTGCCATAATAGTATTAGGATATTTTTATTATATCCTAACTTGAATAAAGAACCTTCACATTAATGAGGGAAGAACCATCTACATAATGACACATCCTTGTCTTGGATAAATGAAAACATATCTTTGAAGGATGATTGAAAAGTTGAGCATGTGAGCATGTGAGCATAGTGATGATGATGTTGATGATGATGATTATGGTTATGATGTTCATGTCAATGATGACAATGATGACGATGTTGTTGATGATGATGATGATGTTGATGATGTTGTTGATGATGATGATGATCCTGATGATGATGATAATGATTGTGATGGCGATGATGATGATGATCTTGATGCTGATGATGATGACAATGACGACAATGATGATGATGATGATGATGATGATGAAGATTATGATGTTGATGTCGACGATGACAATGATGATGATGATAGTGATGATTATGATGCTGATGAAGATGATGACAATGATGATGATGATGATGATGATGATGATTATGATGCTGATTATGATGCTGATGAAGACGATGATTATGATTATGAAAATGATCATGATTATGATCATGATCATGATTATGTTGATGATGATCATCTTGATGATGATGATGATGATTATCATCATCATGAGGATGACGATGATAATGAATATGATGATGATGTTGATCATGACAACGATGATGATGATGACGATGATGATGAAGATGATGATGGTGGTGGTGATGATGATGACAATGATGATGATGGTGATGAAGTTGATGATGATGATGTTGATGATGATGAGTAGCATCATCATGAGGGAGATGGTGATGATGATGATGATGATGATGATAAAGATGATGCGCCATCTGTATCATCATCTGTGTCAACATTTTAAGGATTGGCCATATCATCATCGTCATCATCATCAGTTATGCTCATCGTGTCATCATCGGAATAATATTCATCGGCATTGTCTGCTACATCATCTGATTCAACTATTCCTTGGACATCTTCTGTTGGATCATCATTGTCAACTAACTCAAGTTGATCATGCTCTTCATCATCATATTCTTCTTCTAGAGAACCCTCTTCATTACCATCATCTAGGTTATACTTTACCGGCCTTCCCCTTGGATCGTGTCTCACAACAAACGACCAACCCGCTTTACCTGGAACCTCTGAGTAAAATACTTGTTCACATTGGCTTGGAAGAACATAGGGCTCTGTTCCTAGCTCAAACAGCCTTGTGTTTACCATGGTAAATCCATTATCATGTTCAATAATAGTTCTATCGGGATCACGTTGATTCAATTGTAACCTGTACCATTTAACAATGAATAGAACTACCTTAAAGGATTTAAAGTCACACTGTGTAATATCTTCCAAATACCCATAGTATCGATTTTCTGAGACTTCTGGATGTTTGTCAGTTCTAGGTGAAACATTGGTAACCTCAAAGACAACCAAAACCCTAGAATCTGATGTTTTCTTTGTTTCATCCAGTTTTTTGATCCGATATCTACCTCCATTGCAGACCATAGCCTTATGGTGTTTTACCTGCAATAAGCAATACATGAAAAAATTACACAACCAATCAGTCCTTATGCAACAATACATGGAAAAAAAGAACATGTATGTCAATAAGTAATTTGCAAAATAAAAGATTTAGAGGGATATTTGATTAATTATATACTTGTCATTTTATATTTTACACCATATGCCAAATCAATTTCCCTTTCTATTAGATTGTTATCTCCATTGCGTTGTGCTTCTTTTACCAATGAAGCCACACCTTCCCATGATATTCCATGACCCTATTGCGCACATCGTTCAATCCATACCTTCATCTAGTCAAGATTGTTTGTGATGTATAAATGAATTGCATCCCATTCTCGACCAACTGTTTAATGGCAATAACCATTAAAATCAAAGAAAGGTGTAAATCTCCTAAACAAAGATGTATATGCTTTTAATTGAAGCAATTATGACTAGAAAATACAATTAGAATATGAAGGATATAATAAAAATACACTAGCTAATAATTACCTTTCAGCTTCCTCAATATACCTTTCCCCTTCAGTTGCTCCCCTTTAGGGATGATTTTAAGGAACCGTACTTATTTAAAAGTGTATAAATGTTGGCGAATATTACCAATTCTTAAAATGACAACTATAAAATGATTGGCGATATTTTTCAAAAAATATTTTAATTTCCAACGATTTATATCATTTATATAATAATTTGGTGATTTTTAGGGTGAAAAAAGTTTACCCCATCAAAATTGGGTGAAACGGGGCTTCAAAAAATGCAAAATGGCGAATCTTTTTTGGGAGAAAAACATGGAAAAATAGCCCATTGGGCTAAAATTCGCCCCTAAAATTATCCTTGCTCCCCTTCAAATTTGTTATTGGAGTCTGGATCACAAATGTGACGTAAATTGAGCTTTGATGCTAAAATAGGAAGATATTCACTAACATACAACATGTTTTGCTATATCATATATCCTTCCATCATTGAACCCTCCGGATGTGCTAGTTGTCTCACCAAACCCTTCATAAATTTCAAGTGCCTCTCAACCATCCACATGGACCTTGAGTGCACAGGTCCACACAACTCAATATCCTCAACTTGGTGTATGAGGTAGTGTTCCTTTGTATTGAAAAAATCCGATGGTAGATGCTTCTGCATTTCACACATGAGATGAGGAATTTCTCTCCTCCAATACTTTATATCTTCTTTATGGATTTCTTTAGATGTCAACCATCTGCAAGTGATGCAAACCAATAATGAACATTAAATTACAATATATGCTGAAATAGTGCACAAAAAAAACAAATATAAATTATTATATAGAGAATTATAAAAACACTAAGCAGACGCAAGTAATCGCTAGTTACCTCATGTATTTACCAAGATTATATATAACTTGTTTGACATTGTTGTCAAATTTGTCTGGGAGAGAGAGAGGTAGAACATACTGTATCAATATACAAACCACGCCATTTATTAAAAAAAAGAGTATACAAACAAGAAAAAATTATATGGACACAACAATAATAATTACCTTGATAAAGACATGCCAATCATGTGTTTTGACACCCACAAAATCACCTTTTTTAGTTATGATATTCTTCAACTTTGCACAAAAACCGGTGGGAAATTTAATTTTCCACATTACTTCTTTGACAACATTGCTTTGTTGCTCCGTAAACATCCATGGAATTGAGTTTATATTAACTTGTTCTTCGTTAGTATGAAATTGGATGATGTCTTTCATTGCATGGTTTCTTTCTTGAATGTCTTTGCACACTTTCACAACTTTATCTTTCTCCCTCCTTAGCTCTAGTAGTCACCATAAGGTTTCAGTAACATTCTTTCCAATATGCATTGTATCAAACAAATGAGCAATTTGTAGGTGCTCATAGTAGGGAAACCTATTGAATTGAATAGGATAAGTTTTCATTCCTTGTGGAAGACCATTAATGCCTTCATGATCACGATGGACATCATGAATATTAGTTTATAATTAATAAATTACATCATAAATCAAATATGGCCACT
This sequence comes from Pseudotsuga menziesii, assembly GCA_001517045.1. Classification (NCBI taxonomy): domain Eukaryota; kingdom Viridiplantae; phylum Streptophyta; class Pinopsida; order Pinales; family Pinaceae; genus Pseudotsuga; species Pseudotsuga menziesii. The sequence continues at coordinate 4,829 of LPNX010036995.1, forward strand.
ACAACATACAACTCACAATAAAAATTAAAATACATAAAAATTCATATACGATGATCCATATGTACCATGATGACGATTTGTATTGTATTGCATCTTCCAAAGGTGAGGTGTCATTCTCTGTGGTTTTAATGCAGCCTCCTGCTTCCCATTGAAAAGATTTCTTTCAGTTGTTCTATACCTGTGATTCTTAAAGAGGAAATGCCTATACTCATCAAACACCTCCTTTCTTAATCTTTTTGAACAACGAGATTTTATCTTAGGACCACAAACTGGACATGCAAATTTACCCTTTGTCTGAAGACCTACAATATTTACATATGGAATATCTATGTCAAATATATTCATTTATAAAATATTGTAACTACTCCATATCATTAAATGCAATTAAAGTGGAACTTAAAATTACAAACCACAAAATGAAGTTAACCCAGTGGCATCGTGTATTGTCCATACAACCATTGCATGGATTTGAAATTGCCTTTGTCGTATTGGTCTAGATACTTCATACATAGTTATGCCATTCCACAACTTCAGTAGCTCATTTATAAGAGGTTCCATGTATACATTCATTTCTTTGACTTGGAACTTACCTAATTCATAATTTGAAGAACATATAAAATATATCATTATGAGAACCATTAAGATATATCAACCATGCAGAAGAGTAAATTAATAGATATATATCTGAAATTAAGATACATATTACGACAAATGAGATGCCACAACTACATTATAAATAAATAAAAAATCGTCAATAAAACCTGGAATAATCATCGACAACATTATGTGCTCCCTCTTTATTGACAACCATGGAGGAATGTTATTGTTGATAACAAAAATAGGCCACACCATGTAAATTGATTTCATCTGTGCAAATGGATTAACACCATCTGCTGCCAAAGAAATCCTTAGATTATGTGATTCTTCTTTAAGGTGAGGCCACTTTTCCTCAATATCTCTAAAAGCAGTACCATCTGCAGGCATTCAGATAACATCATCTTGACTTTTGTTCTTGGCATGGTAATCCATAAATTGTGCTATGTTTTTGCACCTGAACAGTCGTTGCAAATGTGGAATGATGGGAATATAACGAAGAACCTTCTGAGGCACCTTTTTGTTACTTTATCTATACGATATCTACTTACACAACATTCTGGACATTCTGTTGCAAATTCATGCTGATTATAATATATAACATGGTCATCATGGCATGCATGAATTGCTTCATAATGCATTCCAATCTCTTTCATGATGGAAGATAAATCTCGATATGTGTGAGGTAAAATATTTGATGGTGGTAACAAAAATTCAGCTATCAAGCTACAAAAAAAAATTGTTAATGTAATAAATAAATAATATTAACGAAACAAGCTTCATCCATACGATGATCAATAATGAGTTAAAAATACAATTATTAGACGAATACAAATAAACTTTATCACGATCATATAATTATTAGATACCTTAGCATACGTGTGATTGCAATGTTTGAAAGACCATTCATAACCTTCAAGTTCATTATCAACAATATAGTAGAGAGAAGATTTGTTTTGGAGCCTTCATAAAGGGGTTCATATGCCTTATCGAGAAGAGTTATATCGTGAACATCATCAAAGTCATCATCATTTTCATTATCAACATCATTGTCATCCATTCTAACGTTAAATGAATCATGGATCAATGTATTTGTACCATCATCTTCAATTACATCATTGGCATGATCATCTTGTTCAATATGATCATTCACTTGTTCTCCATTAAACATACACACTCCATGATCCTGATCCTGAACTTGTTCTGAAAGCACTTCCTCTGGACAACATGTTATAGGGTGTCTTTCCTTTAATATAAATACATGGAAACATAAATGGATTTACATTAATATATGAAAAAAAATAATACATACAATTACCAAAAAAAATGGATATAATAATGTTTATAATGCTAAACCTACAAATGGACGATGTTCGTTGCCCCCCTCAGCGTGTCCATGTTCCCCGCAATGCTTTGTGGCTGCTGAGATCAATATTCTTCTCCTCTTAAATCCCCTGCATTGAGTACATGGACAATAACATTTGCCATCACCCCTTCGTTTCGCTGCATCCCATAGTCTAGTAAGCAATCGTCGGTTGTCTTCGTTTGGATCCGGAATATTTAATCTATTTGACATTTTGTCATAAACTTCGTTAATGAATATAACCAGTTTTCTTACAAAATCAAGTTCCACGCATCAAGGTTTTGTCAAACAGAGAGAAGTCGAAGAATAAAAAATTCATGACAAACTGTCTATCGATGAAAAAAAAAAATTCCACAACCACCCGTTGAAGAATAAAACTATTCCTGAAAACATTTGTCGAGGAACAAATAATTTTCGCAATGGTCCGTCGCTTCTACAACAAACATGTTGAAATGTTTAAAACAATTTATATTTATAATGGACATGCATCAGATATTCAACGCCTTGAACATAGCTACCATTGAAAGTATGGTACCATAAAATTTAAAATCATGTAAACCTTAATTTTTTTTTTATAAAAAAATCTATACTGACCGTCGAATATCCGACGCTTATGGGTTGGAATTCTAACCTTTTTTTGGTTCACAGACATCGAATATTTGACATGGAAGTGTTGGATAACCGCCACTAGAAGAGTCGGAATTCCGACAAGGAAGTATCAGATAGCCGCCACTACAAGAATCGGAATTCTGACTCCCAAGTGTCGGATAATCGATGGCGCTATAAATATTTTGTTGTCAAAAATATGTTGATTGATTGCTATCTGAAACATCCGTGCGAAATGTCGGATGATGTCGGATTCTGTTGTCAGATTTCGGGTTCAAATCCTATTGTGAAAACAGTCGCGTATAGGGCCGCGTTTAACGTTTTTAAAGGAAAAGACTAATGCAACTCTAAATTTCTTGTGCATGATGGTTATTAATTGGCATGAACATGAGCATGAGGACGTTGACAAGGCTATGCAAGGTGATTTACTGGCCCAACAAGCTTTGAGGGCTTGTGGTTTGTACAAATTCTAGCATCTTGGTAGCTTGAGAGAAAAACCAATACTACTCCAAATATTGGTAGACTATTGGTATCCTGATACAGAGACATTCCAGCTGGATGGGATGCCCCTTAGCATAGAGGTTGAGGATATATACTTCATTACAGGACTCTCCCGCTGAGGGGAAGTGGTAAACCTAGGAGATCGTGGGTTAGGAGGAGACCTCACAATAGAGGAATACATTGCAGTGTACTGCTTCCCTGATACGGAAAAGGTTGGGAGTTAGATCCCATCAAAATCAATCCAAAATCTAGGGCTAAAGGCCATACTATTGGGACTTGGCAGAATTGTAGGACTGGAATCCCTCCATCATCCATCTAGACCATTGATGTACTATGTAGTGGAATCCATGAGTCCCACAATATATGATTGGAGTAGCTCACTGATGGGAAACATGAAACAACAACTAACAGACTGCAAGATGGGAAGGGTAAGAAACTTCGGCTTCGCAAGCATATTGAGTACCTTTTTCTTTGAGCATGTACCAAGGCTAAGCCCAAGAGTGGATATCACTCCTCATGGTGCTCGGGATCCAGCTCAGCTGTGTTGGGCGAATGTGATGCGACAACTAGGAGGGGGACGAGTGGCCAACCCTTACCCAGCAGAATTCTTCTTCTGGTGGCGCAGGAAAATCATTGTCATAGATGACTACCCCTATGAGGGGATAGAATTCCATGGAGACCCTGATATGCCCATCGCACGGGGATCTACATATGGAGACATAGGTAACAATCTCGACTCAATCTTGTTTTTGAATTATTATTTTTTTTGTGTTTTTTGATATAATGAAGTAAAAAAGAGATGTTTTTGTGTGATGACATACATTGATACTTGGTCATATATACGCAGATGTGGGTCCTAGATGGCCAGGTGGTTTCCATCGTCATCGTTGAAGGGGAAGGGTTGATGACATAGTAGGTGTGGATGTTTCTATAATAAAAACATGTTTTCTTATAATAAAAACTAAAATGACATAACATTATAATTCAAAAATAATATTTTTCCAATAATAAAAATATAAAAAAACCCTGACATTATAATTAAGTATTACATCATAAAAGTTTTTATTATAACATTTAGATGATTTGCCGTATGTCATAATCCAAAAGATTATTACAAGTAAGATTTTAATAAATAATAATGGTAGAAATAAATAATTCTTTAAATTAGGAAATTTGTTCATTATAGTTAGAGAAAAATAAAGAAATTGTTTATTTACTAAATTAAAATATATTTTTGTTTTTAAATTAATTTATTAAAATAAAATATGAACTCTAAATGTTATTATACAAGTTAGATTTAATGTTTGATTCCTAATTGAAATAAAGGTGTTTCCCAATATTAACTTAAGAAACATGTATAAGCTCATTCAAATTCAAAGGTAGAGTGATATTTTTAACTAAATTTTATATACCAACAAATTAATGCAAGCATTTGACAACAATATTATTGTACAATTTAAGATGAATCAAAAATATCCTCAAGTTATTATCAAGAAAAACCATGTTATAAAGATAATTTATTAGCAAACTAGACAAGATCCATCATAATGCCTAGTCAACTTACCAACATAAACATCTCATTAACCAAAATCGATATTACATTTACATTCTAAAGAATTAAATATTCAATATGGATTGGAGTCAAAATCTAAGACATGCTTAAAGTCAGAATCCAAGAAGTTCCTTTTGAAACTTGATCTAGGATAGACAATCCCACCAAAATATGATCTAGGATGAATTTATTCTTTTGTAATGCGACATTATTACTTAAAATTTTGATCTTCTCATCTCATTTATTCCACTCTTTTGAGGATGAAGCATCTCGAGAAGTGGTAACATATAATGAACCTAGTTATACCATATGATAATTATCATTAATTATTATAATTAATTTGAAATTATTAGGTCATGATCATTCTTGATTTTGTGGAATATATTTTCTAAGGAAACCCACTAGGCTCTATCTTTTTCCAAGCATGATACCTCAGGTAAATTAGATTTTGCAAGCATGAAGTTTTGTCAACAATTTACTTATTTAAAAGCTCAACATGTCACTTGTAAAAATTTAACATTAATAAAGTCAATAACACAACCATTCTCAAATACTCGAATTAAATTTAATTAATCAGTCACAACTAATTCTTCTTTTCAATATTTTAAGGAAAAGTAAAATGTCTCACATAATCGATAACTAACATATCAAACTTCATCTTATAATAATAGATTAAAATGTCATTTATATTTATTTAATTCAGATTACAAATATTAATATTCGAAAGTGCCTAATGTATTGTGCATAAAATTGATCTTCCCTTATTCTTAGTTTCCAAGTTGGTGGTGCATGCTATGACTTGAAGGGAGGACTAGCTCAACTTTATAATGAAAGATGGAGTAAATTCATTATCATCACATGTCATTTGATATTAGTGGTTGTTGTAGGGCAAGATGATTTTGACTAAATTAACTTTTATGGGTGATTGAATTAAAAAAAAGATGTTAATTGAGTCAAAATTGTTATTGTAAGAATTTTCCACGTGATGAATTGGTACAAACTCTTATACCAAACTTTCCTTAATATCCTCTGTCAAACTTTCCTGTCACCTTACTATGTTCTTGTATGTCATTGATATAATGTGTTTGGACTTTAGTTCTTGTATGTCATTGATATAATGTGTTTGGACTTTAGTGGGAAATTATGGAATTTTGGGTATGCCAATAATTCCTTTGGGCATTATAATAAGTTAAACAAGGGGATAAGATAATATATTCAAGGAATGAATAATTTAAGGACAAGACCCATTCCAAGTAAATCTGCATGGAAACTTCCAAGCTCTCAAAAAGGATTCTCCAAACTAAGGGGATTCTGATTTATAATAAAAAAAAGGAGCTAGAAGACCTGGAGCCCATATTTCCTCAATACGTAATCCATTTTGGAAAAAAATACTTAGGCACGTCTGCATGTTTTCGTCTTGTTCATTTTGCATTGGTTGGCTTGGTGGAGAAGTTTTTCCTTGGCTTGGCATAAAAGTTTGTGGTAGATTGTTTTGTAATATATAATTTAATTTTTTTTCTTTTTAATAGGTTAGTAATAATTAGTTAGGATTATATAGCTAATATATAAGTAAAATATAATTAATATGAAGTATAATTTATAAGCACAATATAATTAATAAATATGGAAGAAGATGTTTTTTATAATTGTTTTAAATTTTAATTAAACTTTTTTTACATTTTAAGAGAGGATAACATTAAGATAATGATTTATTATTAAAGAATATAAGAAGATGTCACTTTTTTTTGTTAGGCGAAAAAAACATTCCTTGCTATTTGATTGAATCAAAGGAATTGGTTACATCAACAAGTCAACAATACAGCCACCCAAACAAATGTTGGGTCTACCAAGTTGTAATAGACAAATAAAAAACACAAACAACACTGTCATATAAGGCTAAACTATCAGAATATGGGCATCATATACAGTGATGGTCCTCTCATAAATGTCGAGTAATCGAATCAGTCATATATGTCCCTAGAGAAAATATGAAGAGCCCGAAGACACTATCCAAAGAAGAGTAGGAATAACTCACCAAATCGAGAGACATAGAAATCGTCTTAACCAATAACCTCTCAGCAAGAGTCAAGAGACTAATAACATCAAAGTACCAGAGCAATGCTCTCAAAAAATCTGAAGTGTGACCTCCTTGTACACTTTTTCTTCACAAGTTTCTGTGAGAGTAAGCCTGCCCACAATCATCAAAAGCCCCTCCTTGAATAGTGTATCTTCCCTCTTGTTATGTTCCCTAAAGACAAGACAAAAATCCAAATGTGTGAACCCAGATATAAGATTCCTAGTGTCCAAGCACCAAGCATCTAGGTTCACAAAGGATAGAGTGGATTCATTTTTAGCTCAGTTTATAATCACTGAGGAATCGCCAAAGACATGAAGTTATGGTAACCCAATGTCTTTAGCAATGTATAGTGATGCTTAGAGAGACAACAGTTCAGCCCTGGTATTGGTGCTGTGACCACAGCCCAACTTAATAGAGAGAAAGTGTTGTTCACTGATCCAAATACAGGCACCAGCCCCCCCACCTGCTCAGCAGCAGCACCATAAAAAAAAACCATAGGGAAAATACACTCAGGTGGATCAGCGATAATTCTAACATTGGGTTTGTTAGTAAGTTGAACCAGATAAGAGTCAACCTCAAACATGATTCTATGACAAAGTCTGAGAATATTAGAGATAATGTTCTTAAAAATGAGACAATTCTTAGTCTTCCAAAGATTCCAAATGGTAATGGTAATGGTGAGGTAGTATAAAAAGATAGCTAACTTCAATTTAAAAGATGGAAAGTATTTCTTTTATAACTATTTAAAAAAAAATCTATCTTATTAAAATAAAAAATAAGTTGTCACAAGATTTATGGTAAACTTTATCTTTAACACGCCTATTAACTCTATGTCCACCTTAAATCTCAATTTTAAAATATCTTTAACACACCTGTTACTTCTTTTTTTTAAATCTTAATTTTAAAATATCTTTAACATAACTATTAATTTTTTTCAAATTAAAAAAATACCATGTATTATATAATATATTGAAATTACATCACACTACATAACAAGAAGATAAGTCAATGACAGATAAGAAGGTAGACCAACATAATGCAAAACTACGCGCCTATTAACTTTATGTTGGCATTAAATATCAATTTTAAAATATCTTTAACGCACCTATTAACTTATCAAAATTATGAAAACTTTTGTGAAACCTTTTTTTAATTGTACAAACAGAATATTAAAACAACTCAATTAATTCTTTATCATTTTTCTTAATATATGATAAAAGAAAGTCCATCTCAAATAGTAATCATCATTAAACGTTTATAACTTACAAAATAATTATACTTATAAATTTTACTGTAATATCCATTGAAACTAAATAAACACTATAAAAATTTAATATCTTGAATTAAAAAAACTTAGTTTTTATATTAAATAGAATGTTTGTTAAATTGTATTATTATTTTAGTGAAATAAACATCTTAAAAAACATTGAATAAGAGATTAATACATAAATAGTTGTGTAGAAATAGAAGGAAATAATATATTGCTCAAATTATACATGATAAATTGATTAAAAAAACATTGCCAGAGTACCGACCTTATTTGAGGTGTGAATTACTTCATAATATTTTCTAAGACAATGCAATTTCACATCGTAATGACTACATGACCTCTATATATACATATTCACTCATTGCACATGTGGGTCGTTCATTAAGTTGAGCACTATTAAATATGCATTTACCCCACCATGTATACATTTAACCCCATATATACCCCTTAGGGTCATATTATAAACATTTACCCCCATATATGCCCTCCATTGGAACATATCAATAACAAATGTGTTTAGAAGCCTATAAACATGGTCAAGGGGGAAATACTGGTCGTAAACCCTAATTGAACCTTACATGATCAATCACCATGAACAACACATAGAAACAAAGATGGGAGGCCTTTCTAGGGTGATTTTGACGCCTGGAGTTTAATATGGGTGCCATGGGATTGTTGACCTGCTTCCTTGTCCGAACCTAAGTGTAGCTCTTCTGACGGTCAATCAATAGGTTTAGATTCTTCAGATCAGGGATGATTTTAAGGAACCATACTTATTTAAAAGTGTATAAATGTTGGCAAATCTTACCAACTCTTAAAACTCCAACTATAAAATGTTTGGCGATGTTTTTCAAAAATTATTTTAATTTCCAAGGATTTTGTATCGTTTATATAATAATTTGGTGATTTTTAGGGTGAAAAAAGTTTACCCCATCAAAATTGGGCGAAACATGCCTTCAAAAAATGCAAAATGGTGGATATTTTTTTGGAGAAAAACCCCTAAAAATAGCCCATGGACTAAAATTTGCCACTAAAATTATCCCTACTTCAGATGTTTCACCTTCAACCTTATTATGCCTTGCTTCCTTATGACCAAGTTTGGATATATATTCCTCCCATTCCATCCCTTCTCTAAGTACTCATCTTTTTCCTGCAGGATTTTTTAAAAGATTAGAAAACAGTTATTCGCTAAATGTCCAATCCCATGGCCTCTATGGCATCAGAAAGGGATTCATTCATAATCTAGGGTATGTCTCCTGCTTTCGTTTGCTCAAATTAGATTTAGGTCTTCTCGCAATCATGTCATGATGTTTACGGATATAAGGATGTGAACTATAAACCTTCTTCTTATAGTTTGGAAAGATAGGTATGCATCAATAAAAGCTCCTAAGGAATTTTCAATGTGCCTAAAAGAGTCAAGATTCCAAAATTCCCACAAAAGACTAGGAAGACGAACCCACACCGGTTGCGTATCTATTCGTATGTAATCTCTTTCGAACAAGGGTGTCCATCTCTTGAAGAGAATAGGAATGGATCCAAAGCTCCAATGTTTCTGAAGAACCTTATCAACATCTTCTACATTGTTGAGTTTAAATACAAACCATCCTATAGTCGAGGCATTGGTTTTCGACACATACTATAACCGATCCATCCAATTTGTTCTGACATAGCCCTCCAATCCGTCAAGGCTAGGGTACCTCCCCCTGATTTTTCCACTGATTTTCATTGTATCCATCTCCAACACTTGCCTTATCGAGACATTCACCCCACATATAAGATTAAGTAGCCCTTTTCTGACATTTATGCACTTGTTCTTTCCACATTTTCTAGATAAATCTTCTGAAGCGACGTTGCTGCTCTTTGAACCCTCTTTTTTCCTGTTGCTAGTCTTTCATAGTTGGACTCTATGGGGTTTTCTTGCAAATCCACAGATCAAAGAAAAGATTCAATGAAAGCCTCAGGGCTTTGGTGGGAACCTTCTTCTGCAGGGCACGGGGTCTGCAGATATAAAGGCTCAAAGTGAGAGCGAGGCCACCCTACTTCTAGTAGTTCAAAACCTATGAGAGAGATTGGTTCCAAAGGTGAGAAGGGTTACAGAAAAATTTTCATAGTAGGGTCAGTGTGAAGTGTGGTGGATTCAATTTGAAAACCAAACCCTAGGTTGGTGTGGAGATGTAGAGAAAACATGGAGTAAGGGTTTCCTCCTAATGTCAAGTCAAGGGGTCTAACAACAAGAAGAAACAACGTAATATTGATAGTCGACTCCAGCGGGAAGTCTAACGAATGGGTGCTGACAGAGGTGGTCATAAAACCAGTTATGGAGGTTGGAAACCCAGCTGTCGAGACTAGAAAGTTAGTAGGAGAGTGAATATGGGGAGGAAATAACGGAGTGATTGGAATTTTGAGCTAATGGAGAGACAACAACATGTTGACCTTACCAAGGGTCTTCAGAGTAGTCCACCTCTTCTTCTCCTACGAAGACCATCTGTCCCCACTCACCTGTAGTGCCCACGTGTCTTAGCCAAAGGTTGTCCAAAAACAATATAAGAAAGTGACAGAGAAAAAGTTTAATGTGATGGTTTTTGTGAAAAACCCTCAGCGAACCTGCTCCATCCTCCATCTCCATGATATGAATTTAAATTATTAAAGTGAGATGTAATTTATTAGCACTATACTTTATATAGTGACTTTATAATATTAAAGTCAATACCACACTGATCCGAAATTAAGGAAACCTCGCACATTTGGAAACTCCTTGGTTATTATTAATTGATATTTGGGACTTACTAAATTGGAGGCTTTAGATGTTACTCATTGGATCTATAGAATAAAAAAATTGGCCACTACTTTCTCTCAGCTTAAGGTACAACATATACATTGTGAAAATAATGTTCAGGCATATACATTATTGAAAAAAGGCTTACACAACAAGGAGGGAACCCTTCATTTTCAAGAATTCATAAAAGGGATATGCGTTCTCGAAGGTGAAAAATACTTCTACTAAAAAAACCATAGGGAAAATACACTCAGGTGGATCACCGATAATTCTAACATTGGGTCTGTTAGTAAGTAAAACTAGATAAGAGTCAACCTCAGACATGATTCTATGACAAAGTCTGAGAATATTAAGGGTAATGTTCTCGAAAATGAGACAATTCCTAGTCTTCCAAAAATTCCAAATGGTAATGGTAATGGTGAGGTAGTATAAAAAGATAGTTAACTTCAATTTAAAAGATGGAAGGTATTTCTTTTATAACTATTTAAAAAAAATCTATATTATTAAAATAAAAAATAAGTTGTCACAAAATCTATGATAAACTTTATCTTTAACACACCTATTAACTCTATGTCCACCTTAAATCTCAATTTTAAAATATTTTTAACACACCTGTTCCTTTTTTTTTTAAATCTTAATTTCAAAATATCTTTAACATACCTATTAATTTTTTTCAAATTAAAAAAAATACCATATATTATATAATATATGAAAATTACATCACAATACATAACAAGAAGATAAGCCAATGCCAATAAGAAGGTAGACCAACATAATGCAAAACTACGCACCTATTAACTTTATGTTGACATTAAATCTCAATTTTAAAATATCTTTAACGCACCTATTAACTTATCACAATTATGAAAACTTTGGTGAAACCTTTTTTTATTGTACAAACACAATATTAAAACAACTCAATTAATTCTTTCGTTTTTCTTAATATATGATAAAAGAAAGTCCATCTCAAATAGTAATCATCATTAAACGTTTATAACTTACAAAATAATTATAATTACAAATTTTACTCTAATATCCATTGAAACTAAATAAACACTATAAAAATTTAATATCTTGAATTAAAAAAAATTAGTTTTTTATATTAAATAGAATGTTTGTTAAATTGTATAGCTATTTAAGTGAAATAAACATCTTGAAAAACATTGAATAAGAGATTAATATATAAAAAGGAGTGTAGAAATAGAAGGAAATAATATATTGCTCAAATTATACATGATAAATTAATTAAAAAAACATTGCTAGAGTACCGACCTTATTTGAGGCGTGAATCATATTAATATTTTCTAAAAAAATGCAATTTCATCATCGTAATGACTACATGACCTCTATATATACATATTCACTCATTTCACATGTGGGTTGTTCATTAGGTTGACCACTATTAAATATGCATTTACCCCATCACGTATACATTTAACCCTATATATACCCCTTAGGGTCATATTATAAACATTTACCCTCATATATGCCCCCCCATTGGAACATATCAATAACAAATGTGTTTAGAAGCATATAAACATGGTCAAGGGGGAAATACTGGTCATAAACCCTAATTGAACCTTACATGGTCAATCACCATGAACAACACATAGAAACAAAGATGGGAGGCCTTTTCTAGGGTGATTTTGACGCCTGAGTTGAATATGGGTGCCATGGGATTGTTGACCTCCTTCCTTGTCCAGACCTAAGTGTAGCTCTTCTGGCGGTTGATCAATAGGTTCAGATTCTTCAGATCAGGGATCATTTTAAGGAACCATACTTATTTAAAAGTGTATAAATGTTGGCAAATCTTACCAATTCTTAAAACTCCAACTATAAAATGTTTGGCGATGTTTTTCAAAAATTATTTTAATTTCCAAGGATTTTATATCGTTTATATAATAATTTGGTGATTTTTAGGGTGAAAAAAGTTTACCCCATCAAAATTGGGCGAAACAGGCCTTCAAAAAATTCAAAATGGTGGATCTTTTTTTGGAGAAAAACCCCTAAAATAGCCCATGGACTAAAATTCGCCACTAAAATTATCCCTACTTCAGATGTTTCACCTTCAACCTTATTATGCCTTGCTTCCTTATGACCAAGTTTGGATATGTATTCCTCCCATTCCATCCCTTCTCTAAGTACTCATCTTTTTCCTGCGGGATTTTTTAAAAGATTAGAAAAGAGTTATTCGTTAAATGTCCAATCCCATGGCCTCTATGGCATTAGAAAGGGATTCATTCATAATCTAGGGTATGTCTCCTGCTTTCATTTCCTCAAATTAGATTGAGGTCTTCTCGCAATCATGTCATGTTGTTTAGGGATATAAGGATGTGAACTATAAACCTTCTTCTTATAGTTTGGAAAGATAGGTCTGCATGAATGAAAGCTCCCAAGGAATTTTCAATGTCCCTAAAAGAGTCAAGACTCCAAAATTCCCACAAAATACCAGGAAGACGAACCCACACCGGTTGTGTATCTATTCGTATGTAATCTCCATCAAACAAGGGTGTCCATCTCTTGAAGAGAATAGGAATGGATCCAAAGCTCCACTGTTTCTGAAGAGCCTTATCGACATCTTCTACATTGTTGAGTTTAAATACAAACCATCCTATAGTCGGGGCATTGGTTTTCTACACATATTGTAACCGATCCATCCAATTTGTTCTGACCTAGCCCTCCAATCCGTCAAGGCTAGGGTACCTCCCCCTGATTTTTCCAATGATTTTCATTTTAGCCATCTCCAACACTTGCCTTATCGAGACATTCACCCCATATATAAGATTAAGTGGCCCTTTTCTGACATTTATGCACTTGTTCTTTCCGCATTTTCTAGATAAATCTTCTGAAGCGGCATTGCTGCTCTTTGAACCCTCTTTTTTCCTGTTGCTAGTCTTTCATAGTTGGACTCTATGGGGTTTTCTTACAAATCCACAGGTCAGAGAAAAGATTCAATGAAACCCTCAGGGCTTTGGTGGGAACCTCCTTCTGCAGGGCACGGGGTCTGCAGATATAAAGGCTCAAAGTGAGAGCGAGGCCACCCTACTTCTAGTAGTTCAAAACCTGTGAGAGAGGTTGGTTCCAAAGGTGAGAAGGGTTACAAAAAAAATTTCATAGTAGGGTCAGTGTGAAGTGTGGTGGATTCAGTTTGAAAACCAAACCCTAGGTTGGTGTGGAGATGTAGAGAAAACATGGAGTAAGGGTTTCCTCCTAATGTCAGGTCAAGGGGTCTAACGACAAGCAGAAACAATGTAATATTGATAGTCGACTCCAGCAGGAAGTCTGACGAATGGGTGATGACAGAGGTAGTCATAAAACCAGTTATGGAGGTTGGAAACCCAGCTGTCGAGACTAGAAAGTTAGTAGGAGAGTGAATATGGGGAGGAAATAACGGAGTGATTGGAATTTTGAGCTAATGGAGAGACAACAACATGTTGACCTTACCAAGGGTCTTCAGAGTAGTCCACCTCTTCTTCTCCTATGAAGACCATCTATCGCCACTCACCTATAGTGCCCACGTGTCTTAGCCAAAGGTTGTCTGAAAACACTGTAAGAAAGTGACAGAGAAAAAGTTTAAGGTGAGGGTTTTTGTGAAAAACCCTCAGCGAACCTGCTCCATCCTCCATCTCCATGATATGACTTTAAATTATTAAAGCGAGATGTAATTTATTAGCTCTATACTTTATACAGTGACTTTATAATATTAAAGTTAATACCACACTTATCTAACATTAAGGAAACCTCGCACATTTGGAGACTCCTTGGTTATTATCAATTGACATTTGGGACTTACTAAATTGGAGGCTTTAGATGTTACTCATTGGATCTATAGAATAAAAGAGTTGGCCACTACTTTCTCTCAACTTAAGGTACAACATATACATTGTGAACATAATGTTCAGGCATATACATTATTGAAAAAAGGCTTACACAACAAGGAGGGAACCCTTCATTTTCAAGAATTCATAGAAGGGATATGCGTTCTTGAAGGTGAAAAATACTTCTACTAAATTGTTTTTGGTAGATCGGAACATGGGATATATATTATCATATTTTTGTGGTTGTAGCACTCATGAAGAGCTGCTATTGTTTTTTGCAGCACATACTTTATATGTATGGGATATATATTATCATATTTTTGTGGTTGTAGCACTCATGAAGAGCTACTATTGTTTTGTGCATCACATACTCCGTATGTATTGGTCTTGTAATGTATATACGATTAGACCTATAGAATGGTTTTGTACTGTATTGACTTGTTTACAATAGAATATTGGGTCACTTTTCCGGATAATTACAAGAATTTGGAAAATATCCATCACTATAAACTCTTCTTCTTAGAGAGGACTCCCGACTGATGGTGTTGATATGTAATATTTTTTTTTATTCATTAATGAATAGCAAGAAAGATAGTCTCTTTTCATGTGAAAAAAATATTAAAAAAAACTTCATAATCATTATTAACTTATAAAAATTAAAATGTAATTAAAAAAAACCATGTTGGTTCATAAAATAAGAAAAATGAAAACCAATGTAGATCCATAGATCCATTTTAAACATGGATCTATTAAGCATCGAGTGAGATCTAATTTTTTGAAGTGTAATTTCTTTTTTACACATCAAGACAAAATTTATACCTCAAGAATTTGGATCCCTCCAGTACTTAATAGATCCAAATTTAAGATGAGGTTAGGTCACTTCGTAGCTCGACAAGTTCTGAAGGAAGGGATAACTTTACCTTCTAGCTAGCTCTTTGATGGGCTTGGTGCTGATGGAAATGCTCTTTTAACTGCTGCTATTGGTACTGCTTGGAATGAGGTTGTGAACAATGGGAACACTCTGGGAATCTCAGAATGTTGGGACCAACGCTGTTAATTCTCCTTATTCCCCTGCTGGGACTAATACGAGGTATGTTGATTATATTAGAAGTCGATACCTATAATTTTCATACTGTAGTTTTTCTCTTTAATAATATAAGTTTCAAGCTTTTATTTACTCTGCAATAAAATTCTATTTCTAAATTTTAGAGAAAAATATATATTATTTTAATGAAAATCCATATCCAAACTTTATAAATATGATACTCAAACTTTATAAATATGAAAACAACGTATAAATTCATGTGACTGAGATGAAAGAGATATTTAAACAATATGATTAAGAGCTTTTGATAAATTGCCCCAACTTTATACGTACTCATTTATAACATTAAATAAGCTATTATAATAAAAAATAAAAGCTACTTAAAAATGAACACATTCTCATTTATAACATTAAATAAGCTTATCATAGCAAAAAATAAACAATTTAAAGACAAAAACCCTTCCAAGTAAATCTAAACAAATCTAGATAAAGAATATGCATAATTTAAATGTCAAGAATCCTATTTCAAGACCATCACTAGACCTTTAAGCGAGGCTTCTAAAGTATTCTAGAGGGAAACTTCCAAGCTCTCAAAAGGATTCACCAAACTAAGGGATTCTGTTTTATAAAAATTGGTAGCAAGAAGACAGACAGCCCATACTTCCTCAATACCTAATCTATTTTGGAAAAAAAATACTAGGGCACGTTTGCATGTGTTTACTTGTCTATTATAATGGTTGGTTTGATATACAAGTTTTTCCTTGTTATGAAGTTTATGTTGCTACAAAAGTAGAGCAGTTTATAGTTTATAATTTATAATTTAATTATTTTTTAAATAGGTTATTTACTAATTAAAAATGTAGTTATGATAAAATAATTAATAAATAAGTTTAAGATATTTGAGATAAAAGAAGAAGCTTTTTTTTAATTGTTTCAAATTTAAGTGAAAGTTATTTGTGTTCTAAGAGGGATAACATTAAGATAAAGATTTTTTTTGGAGGGAATATAATAGAAAGTTACTTCATATAATAATTTGTTAAGATTATAATATTGTCATTTATTTTTTATTCTTGTGAGTAATATCAAGACAATAGATTTGTGGGTAATATCAAGTCCTACAAATATTCTCATATGATTGAGGCGGTGATGTTGTAAAGCTTGTGAGTAATATCAAGCTGAGTCTTGTGAGTAATATCAAGACAGTAGACTGGTAAGTAATATCAAGTCAGTAAACTTCTGTATAATATCAAGTGAGTCTTGTGAGTAATATCAAGGTAGTAGACTTGTGAGTAATAGCAAGTCCTACAAATATCATCATGTTGTGAGGTGGTGTACTTGTTAGGATATTTAGACACTTACGAGTTAGTTAAGATCAACTTGTGTAATATATCCGTTAGGTAAAAGTGTGTTTCTTTAGTATGCATTAGTATGCATTTGTAAATATTCTAATCCGACGGTCACGATATGTTCTAGACATAGAGTGATCTGATGGTTCAACTTCTCTTAGATCATATCTACCATTGATCCGTGGCTTAACACCCGATTGGTCTATGATCTCTATTTAAAGAGCATAGAGGGTCCTTGGCTAGTTGATCGATTATGAAAAGCTCATGTAACTTTCTTTTTTTTGCATAATAAATTGCTCCAAGTAGCTATTTGGTTGGGGCCGTGGATTGTTTCCTTCTTGAGGGTTTTAACCACGTGACAAACATCAGTGTGTTGATCTGTGATCTATTTGTGTGAAGCGGTTGCAGAAGGTGTTCGGTCTTTTGGGAGTACCCTGTGTACCCGAACATGGTATCAAGGCTTTTATGAAGAGCTGCTTTTGGTTTTGATATAGATCTGGAACCGGTATTGCCGAAATTTTGAAAGGGTTTCTGTTTCTGGATTTTCTGTGCATTTTTGGCCAATGGGAGCTGTTCCATTGCGTCCGGAGCACCGTTTCCATTGGAAAATAGTTTTCGTTTCACTAAAAACCGTTTCCGTTTGCTCCAGAAACACCCATTTCGACAAATCTGAAGGTATAATGTTACAATGATGGATTTGTTTTTTTTAAATCTCTCATATTTTTTTAGTTTATTATTAGATCTTTTATGTTTTAGTCTCAGACTGTTGTTTTCCTTGACTGCGTATGCTCTTTGCCGTGCACCTTGCGCGATCGCGGTGAATCAGAAACAGTAAGGGAAAGTTTTTTTTGTTTGTCTTCTCTGCTACGTATGCTCTTTGTCGTGCACCTTTGCGATCACGGCAAATAAAAAACAACGAGAAAACTTGAAAACGTAGACTTTCTAGGTAAGCTAACCATGATATAACTCCATTGTGTGGAAAAAGTTTTTTTTTTGTTTTGTTTTTTGTTTTTTTGGTGATTTGCAGGAAAAGAAAACAAGCACGAAAAATGAGAGAGAAGAGTTAAAAAAAAAAAAACCATTCCTCTTTCCATACTTTTACGTACCTTTTAAACTTAGCTCACTTGGTCCAAAGTTGCTTTACACTTTGATAAGTATTTGAGTTCAAGTCTTATCAAGCTACTTTTTAGTGTATGCAATTTCTATTTTCAAGTTACTTTATTGTAAAAGTGCATCTCACAAAAATAAAATAAAATAAAAGTG
Source organism: Pseudotsuga menziesii (assembly GCA_001517045.1). NCBI lineage: Eukaryota > Viridiplantae > Streptophyta > Pinopsida > Pinales > Pinaceae > Pseudotsuga > Pseudotsuga menziesii. The sequence continues at coordinate 23,040 of LPNX010036995.1, forward strand.
AGTTACTTAAGTCTTTTAATTTGTTGCAGCACTATTTAAAAGTCACATTATTGTAAAAGTGAACATCACTTATTCTATAAAAGTGATTCACTTCAAAACAACTTTATTATAAAAGTGATTGTCAAAGGTTGATCTTGGGAAGAGGGGGTTTCTTTTTTTAGTTGGTCAAGTTAATATCTGCCACGTCACTATTGGGGACATCTTCAACACTTTCTTTGATCAAACATAACTTCATCATCCGGAATCAGTTTTAAGTGCCGTTTTTTTTAAAACTGCATATTTTTTTGAGCTCTTTGCATCAAAATAGTTAGTTTCTATTATTTCAGCCATTATTTTACAGTATGGCCACCCCTTGTGATATTATACTTACAAGTTCTAACTATTTCTCATGGAAATATCGTATGGAGGATGTTCTGCGAAGTAGGGGACTTTTCAGGATAACCTCAGGGAAAGAAACAGAACCCACTGATGATGATAAAAAAATTAAATGGGCAAATCGATGTGATGAAGCTCGTGGATTGATTGGGATGTCAATCTCTACTGATTTGCGATTCCACATATCTGAAATTGATTAACCTAATCTCGCTTGGGAAAAGTTGGAATCTGTGTTTGGTAAACACAATGAAATTCGGGGTCATCAACTTGAGAATGAGTTGCTTTCCTTGAATCCAAATGATTTTTCATGCATTCAAGACTATTCATCTAAGTATAAAACTCTTAGACTATTATGTGCTGAATGCAAGATTAAGAAAGAAGACAAACAATGTATTTATCATATTTTTTCAAAACTTGGACCTGCATATTCTGTTTTTGTATCTACATTCTATTCCATAAAAGAATCATTGACTGCAGCTAGCTATCAAGAGCCTAACCTTGAATCTTTTTGTGATTCCTTAATTAAAGAGCAAGATAAGCTCATTCATCTTGGAATAATTGACAATGCAAATACATCTAGGAAAGCCTTATTGTCCCAACAGAAAGAAAAGTCCAAGCCTCCCAAGAAACAAAATTTTCGTAATAATAAGCCAAACAACAAGGGTCCCAAACCCTCTCAGTCAACTCCTCCTTTAAAAAATGACAAAGGATCCAAGCAAAAAGGAAAGAAGACTGAGCGTCATTGCAATTTTTGTGGGAAATATAATCATGATGAATCTTAATGTTTTAAGAAGATGGCAGCCTTGGAAGCAACAATGAAGAAGCACCACATCAGCCTAGATTCGTCTTCAAAATCTAACTCTCATGGACATGCACTTTGTGTTTCTGGTTACTCTTATACTGCATCTTCTTCTTTTACTTCAAATGAATGGCTCATTGATTTTGGAGCATCTTATCATATGGCTAAGGATTAAGCCATCTTTTCTACTATGCATGAATGTAACACCAAACAAATATTTGTTGGTGATGATAGATCTCTAAGTGTCGTAGAATCTGAAATAGTTCCAGTAAAAAATGGTCATTTCAGTGATGTACTATGTGTTTCAAAAATTTTCTGCAATTTGTTATCAGTCTATCAAATTACTCATTCAGGTGAAGGTAAAACTATGACATTTACACCTCACCAAGTTGTAATCAAGGATTTTAAAAATCCTCAAAATATCCTTGTTACTGGAACTGTTGATGATATTACTAGGTTGTACAAATTTAACAACTTGGGTCATCACCTTTTCCTTCAGTTTTTGTTGCTCATAGTGATAACTTGAGCAAACTTTGGCATAAGCGATTTGGTCACTTAAATTATCGCTCATTGTAATAACTATTTAAAGATAATATGGTGATTGTTCTTCTGCTGATATCTTACAAGGATGGTGTTTGTTCTAGTTGTGTACTCGAAAAACATCATCGGGACAGTTTTGACAAACGTGTATCTTGGCACACCTCGGTTCCTTTGGAGCTTGTGCATAGTGACTTGTGTGGTCCTCTTCCATCTGCTCCCTTTTCTGGTTTCAAATATTTCTTAACTTTCATTGATGACTACTCCAAACACACTTGGGTTTACTTCCTAAAACTTAAGAGCGAAGTATTTAACATGTTCTTGGCCTATAAGGCCCTTGTTGAAAAACAATCTGGTCATCAAATTATTAAGTTAAGATTTGGCAATGGAGGAGAATATGTTAACAACAAGTTCACTACTTTCTGCACTGAACAAGGAATCCAACAACAGCACACTGTTCCATATACACCTCAACAAAATGGTGTAGTTGAATGTAAGAACCGCACTTTAAAAGAAATGGCTAATTGTATGATCCAATCTAAGGGACTAAGTCTTCAATATTGGGCTAATGCCATAAATTGTGCAAATTACATAGTTAATCACACAC
>LPNX010036995.1:25621-58964 GCA_001517045.1 Pseudotsuga menziesii
CTTATTCTTCTTCTTCCAACTTCCTTGACAAGTTTCCAACTCCAGTTTCTGATGATGACAGTGAGGATGAAAATCCACCTCCACCTGCTCATGTTCCTCCAATTGCACTAGCACCAATACTTACTCGATGGGTCCGTTCAACATGTGAAGCAGCTGGTGATCTTGTCGGTGATCCTAGAGATCAACGTCAAACACATTCTCAATTTCGGTGAGCCTCTTCTCTTTTGGCTCACGTTTCCAAGAATCATGATCCATAAACTTTTGCAGAAGCTTTAGGAAATCCAGATTGGGATGCAGCTATGGATGAAGAATATCGTTCCTTAATGGCAAACGATACTTGGGATCTTGTTCCTCTTCCAAAAGGAAGAAAACTTGTTAGATGTAAATGGGTCTACAGAACTAAGTATTGTTGGGCAATAGGTCAAACTCAGGTTTAATCCTTTTGTGTCGCACCAACAAAAGACCCACAGTGTTGGCCCTTTCGGCAAAAACCTGCGTGTAGGTTGCAGTCTCACCCGAAACAGCTATGGGGTGCTGCAGAATCAGGTTTCTGCAAGCAGAGAGGGGGATTACTGTACCTTATCCTTTAATAACCTTATTAATAAATAATTATAAAGCTTTACCATTCATTCATATACAACTTCACAGATAGCTAAACAGTCGTGACTTGCTTAACCCACTATAGGGAATTCACAGCGAAGCTTGATATTAGCAGCGATCTAACTTATTAGATGTATTCAGTTATTAATGCATAAAAGACAACAGAAACAGAAACAACACAAGAAACCACGACACCAGATATAACGTGGTTCACCTCCAGTGTAGGGGCTACATCCACAAACTGTGTTTTATTCAACTTGCTACAAAACCACAGTTTGATCTGCGCACTCAGCTGTAGATCCCTTCAGTCCTTAAAAGCCGCGCACACAGCAACAGGCCCCTACGCACACAGCTGCAGAGGTCGTCCACGCACACAGCTGGGACTTAACCTTTCCTTACAAAATCAACCTTAGCTTCGCCTTAATCTTTCTTGCATCATAAAACCTAACCTTTCTTCTTTACACAAGCGTTTATTTATACTGCGCATTTTTACAAAACCATGGTCTTAAACCATGGGCACCCCAAACCCTAAACCCTGGACTTAATCCGTGGGTTTATTACAGAAGACTTTGACTCAACCCCGACACCCCTAAGACTATTTTGAGTCCAAACTCGCGGAGTTATCCATCTTAAGGACCGTTAGGGTGCGCGTCCCAATAGGCCCCTAAGACTCACCAGTGGCCCGTCCCGGGACACTCTTCAGTTTCTCTGGTGGCAAAATTTCGCTGACGAAGCATAGTGCACTGCTTGCTGAAGCTCTCCATGCTGCTGCCGGCTGCCTACTTCTATCCTTTGCAGAAGTTTTGCTGATGAAGGCCGTCGCGATCCATCTGCAACCCCATCCTCCATCTTGGTTGCCGGCCCTTTATCATCCACAGCTTGGGGTCCCTTGGAATTGCATGTCACGCTGCATGAGACACACAGCTGCCATGGCTCTATTCAACCGGAAGGATTCATGACGGGATTCCCCAGATTCTTTCTGCGAGGCCTCATGCCCTTTGTTGCTCTACGTTAGAGCAAACTCGCGCCTGTCTTTGGAAATTTAGAGCAAACTCCTGCCTGCCGATGTACTTAGCCAAATAGGACTGCACTGGCGGAGTACTCAAAAGGTTTTGCAGACCTCTATCCCTGATTTCTCGTGCAAACTCCTGAACTTCATAGTTGTTCGACATAGTGCGGACTGAATACCTCACAGACGTGCTTAATGCAGAAAACACAAGTTGAGATGGCTTCTTATAGAATCCTGAGGTGGAATCTGTCATCATGGTGTATTAATGACGCTGAATCTGATGGAGTGCCGAAAATATTCTCCACACAGCGCCGGATTTTCCCAAAATCTCATTATGACAGGTAATGAGAACAACTCTCGTGCCAACGCCGCCGAAACCATGTTGTCCCATCCGTCACATTTTAGGCTGCGACACACCTTGGCTCCTACGACATAACAACAACCTTCGACTTCGACACAGTATGATCCTGCGACCCACGACCAACCTTCGGCTTTCCATACTTCATCCTTTAGACAAAACAGACTACTATATTCCATAATTCTACTAACAGCTTCGCTTATAGTCTAGTACCCAATCTCAACTGTTCTTGGTACTCAGACTTGTCTTTCTTGGTGCTACCCCCTGATTCTGGGTACCTGGCCTGTCCCTGTACTTTTTTAGACGGCTCCCATTTATCATAGAAGGAAAAAGTTCTCCATTTAACTTAGCTAGCTGAACTGCGCCCTCATCAGTAACTTTCTGTACTACATAGGGTCCCTTCCAATGTGTCTTGAACTTTCCCGGGAACTTCATGAATTTGCTGTCATAGAGGAGTACAAGATCACCCTGCTGGAATTGTTTCTTCTTGATGTGTCTGTCATGCCACGCTTTTTCTCGAGCTTTCTGCACCTGTTGTTGGAAACCTGCAATAAATCTATCTTCTTCAAGTTCTAATATCTGTTTCAGTCTCTCTGTCATCATGGCTGGGTCATCCATCTCGGTGAAAGCAGATATTCTGAGGCTGGGAACAATGTATTCCATGGGCATGACAACTTCTTGCCCATAAACCAGTCGAAAAGGTGTATGGCATGTCAACTTTTTGCAAGTAGTTCGGTAATCCCATAGCACTGCTGGAATTCGAAGATCCCAATCATTTCTGTTAGCGTTACAAACCTTTGTCAAGGCATGCTCAAGAATTTTGTTAAAATCTTCGACAGTCCCATTGGCTTGTGGATGATATGCTGTACTCTTCTGATGATACACCTGAAATTCTTCAGTCAATACTTCAATAGTCCTGTTCAGAAAATGTGACCCCTGGTCACTCATAAGAACTTTGGGACACCCAAATTTGGATAAGATGTTGTCGAAGATGAACTTCGCAGCAGTAGTAGCACTACAAGTCTTGACTAGTTGAGCTTTGGCCCAACGGGTAAGATAATCAGTCGTTGTAATGATGTACATGGCTCCTAACTTTTTCGCAGGGGGGTTGATAGGACCAACAAAGTCAATAGCCCATTTGTCAAAGGCTTGTAATGTTACTTGTGGAACTAGGGGCGTTTCATCCCTCCTAGATGGTTTACCTGTCCTCTGACAGATGTCGCAGCTGTGGCAATATTCTCTTGCATCTTTGTGAAGTGTGGGCCACCATAAGCCGGCTGTGAAAATCTTCTACGCTGTGGCTTTGCCTGCATAGTGACCTCCTGCTGCGCAGAGTGTGCTTCAGCCAATATTAGAGGTTTTTCGTGTTCCAAAACACATCTGCGTAGTATCTCATCTGGTCCCATTTTATACAGCTGTCCTGTTATTAAGGTGAAGTCTGCGGCTCGAACCACCAGCTGCTTCTTCTGCTGTGTAGTCATTTCGGGAGGGGGAAGACTTGTAGACAAATACTGAGCAATGTCCTGGAAATATTCATCAACCATTGAAATAGCAAATAATTGGACATCAGGGAGGCCCTCGTCCAAACTGGTAGGTTCTTCGCCTGAGTCGAGCCTCGACAAGTGGTCAGGTCCTAGATTAAGTCTTCCAGGCTTAACAATGATCTAAAAATCATATTCTTGAAATAGAATCAACCATCTGCATATTCTTCCACCTAGCACAGGCTTGTTAACCAAGTACTTCAAAGCAGAATGGTCAGTAAACATCTTAAAATGAGAACCTAGCAGATAATGTCGAAACTTTTGTAGTGCATATACCATAGCAAGACCTTCGCGTTTTGTCGTAGTATAATTTTTCTCTGCTGTAGACAACTTTCTACTTGCAAAAGAAATAGGGTGATCGATATTACCTGCACCTGGCTGAGCTAGCACAGTACCTAAAGCAATAGAGGATGCATCGACATGTACATGAAACTCCCTGTTCCAATTAGGGAATACCAGGATAGGGGCAGTGACCATTTTTCCCTTCAGAATGTCGAGGCTTGCTTGGCATTTTGGTGTCCATTCGAACTTAATATCTTTCTTCAGCTGCCTTTCCATCGGAGCGGTAATCTGGGCATATCCTTGGATAAATTTCCTGTAGTAACCAGTGTGACCAAGTGTCGTGCGAAGTTGTTTGACGGACTTCGGGGGTGGAAGGTTCACAATAATAGCAATCTTCGCAGGGTCCATCATCAATCCCTGCTTACATACCACGTGACCAAGTAGAATTCCAAAGGGTGCACAAAATATGCACTTTTTAAGTTCAAGGAAATTTGGTGCTGTCTACATTTGTCCAACATAAGTCTCAAACTAGTTATATGGTCTTTTACTAGCCCAAAAATAGTCCAATCATCAAAGTAAACTTCTAAGAATTTATGTATGTATTCCTTAAACGCGGAGAGGACTACTCGAGAAAATATAGCAGGTGCATTCTTCAACCCAAAGGGCATGACAGTATACTGGAAGGATCCCATTTCGGTAGCAAAGGTTGTCTTATGTCGGTCCTCTGGAGCAATTTGGATCTGATGGTAGCCAGAAAAACCATCGGTAAAAGAGTACACTTCTTGACCTCCGACATTGTCGAGCACTTCATCTATAAAGGGGGTGGGAAAAGGGTCGTGTAGATAGGCATCATTGAGTTTCCTTAGATCGACACAGATTCGGATTTCACCCTTAGTCTTCTTCTCCTGTACTACCATAGGACTGACCCACTCAGATTCTTCAACAGGTTCAATTATTCCTACAGCAAGCATCTTATCCAATTCTACCTTAACCTTTTCCTTGTATTTTGGATTCAATCTATAGGGACGCTGCTTCACAGGCTTCGCATCAGGTTTCAGAGGGATCTTCATTACACCGATATCTCCCAGGATACCTTTCATTTCAGAGAACTTTGTTGAAAAAAGATCTTGGTATTCGTGGAGAAGTTGAGTTACATTGCTTACCATCTCGTCATCCCAATAGTCGCCAATGGTAGCAAACTTAGGCTGTGCATCGGATCCAATGTTAACTGTGCGGTCTTCAGGGGCTGCGTCACTTCAGGGACTTCAACTGCTGGTCCATGCACGTCGCAGCATCCTTCTGACTCAGGGATATCCAGATTGCGCGGGTCCTCATCCTGGTCGATTACGAAGTTATAACATTCGACTGCGAGGGCTTCTTGTGTGGTCCAATCAGGGCGGTTTTCTGTTACTTCTTGTTCATTAAATACCTTAGTATGGATGATCCTAATGGCTGCATCTAGAGCTGGACAGACATCATTAGTAGAGAAAGTATTGATAAAACTATAAATAAGACAGTCCCAACTTACAGTATTGTGGCGAAGTTTAGCCTCCGCATACCAGTTCTTCGCTAGTGGTCCCAGCGTGTGCACAAATCTATGTACCCACTCATCCTGAGGTACATACTTCCATGCCTCATAGCATTTGCCTAAGTGGTCCTGGGGCCAAGTTTTTCCATCAAACTTGCTTTGCGCCTTCTCCGACTGGTCCTTAAACCTCAGGCGAAGGAGCTTCTGACAGGCTTCCTAGGTAGGGATCTGCTTCTTATGGCACTTCCACCATCTGACTGCTGTGTCTCTGAATGCTGACTCCAAAGCGTCCATTTTCTGTGGTTCAGGTATCTGCTCTGAGAATTGTACAATAAACAGGTCAGGATCTGTCGAACCATCATACACAGGTATAGTTTTTGGTTGGAAATTGACCCATTGGAGGGACTTGGTAGGCCAGGCACTGCTGCGCCCATGGTGCTCAGATAATCGGTTTTGCCAACTTTCTAAGTCATCTTCAGAGTCTGTCATACAGGGGCTACCAGACTCCCAACCTGCGGTAGGAGGATCCTCACAGCCCTCTTCCTGCGCGGTGATTGTGGAGATGGGTTCGACATCAGCTTGATCATCGTGTCGGAGTGGTTCTGTGTACCGTTCCCCTTGTGAAGGATCCAGGGGCAGGATGACCCTGAAGTATTTCCCTTCGAAGATCATCTGTCTCTTCTTTAGGTCAATGACTGCAGTATTGTCCATTGCCCATTCAATTCCTAACAAGGCTGGGTAAGGGTTGCTGTCATCAATGATCTCAATTACTTCGAAGTCCGTGAAGGTGCTGACTCCATCAATATCTATTTGGAGATCCAGGAATCTCCCTAAAGGTACAATCTTTTGCTGGTTGGCTAACCTCAACTATATAGGGGACCAGGCAAGGGCAGGTTTCCCCATTTGTTCCCATGTTTGTTTGGTTAAAACATTTACATCGGACCCTAAGTCCAAGATAACATCGGTCATATCATATGCCCCTATCTGAGCATTCAATCTCATTTCCCTGCCAGTCCTGCTGACTCTATGAACAGTTTTGTCCTGATCACAGCTTTGCTGAGATCCGCAGGAAGCAATGACGTTCTGTAGCTCATTCAGAGCATCCCGATTTCTTAAAAGTTTGAGGCAACTTTGTAAAAATGCAGACAGTGTACTTACTTTATCCAGCGAAGCTTCGCAGGGAGGCAAGGATAATTGAGGTGGCTGTGCAGGTGCCATGGTTGGGCTAGGGCCAGCAAAATCTTTCTTGGCTTCCATGAATGTCTCTTTTTCTCTTATGATATCAAATGCGGGGACTTTCTCAGGAGCCTTACGAACCAAAGCTTCGGCAGGTCGTCTGGCCGTATTCTGTATGTGTGTCGTAACTCCACTTCTTGTAACAACATTGATGGTGGCAGCAGGTCGGGGCTCAACAGAAATCATCTGGAGGTTCTGAGTAGGGGTACTCTGTCGTGCCTGAATCTTAGCTATCAGCTGGGGGAACTGCTCAATCACATGATCAACTGCACGGCAATACCGACATGTCGTAGTGGGGTTCCGACATTCGCGAGCCAAATGCCCAGCCTAGTTACAATTGTAACACACCAACTGGCTTCAACCTCTTCTGGCCATACCACCACAGCCTCTAGAGGTACCTCTTCCGGAGGCACCCTCCTGGTAACCGTAGCTATCATTACTTGGGCCTTCAGTGTGCACCCGGTAAGCGTCATAGGTGCGGCACTCATCCTCATTGTGACCTACAGAATTGCAGAAATTACAGTAGGGGTTCTTAGGTCCTTGTCCATACTTTTGCAGCAGGTAACAGTTCTCCGGTCAGTGCTAACCTGGTGTTCGGCAGAGCTCACAATATAGAACTTGTGGGGGAAATGGGTTTGGCGCACCTGTATGCAGGTACTTGCTTACCAGAGGGCACAGTTCCTTGTCGTGAACTTCGGTCCGACATTGCGTACACCAAGCCTCTTCGCGATCGGGTTTTCCCTTCTTCATGATCTCGCGAAGTTCCAGTGCCATCGCTGCCAGCTACGTTTGGATTTGAGCAATACCAGAGTCATCTCCAACAGGGGCAGTTTCTAGCTTCATTGTGATTTCCAGAGCCTCTTGCTGGTCAGCAACCTTCTGTTGCATGAGTGGGGGTCTGATGTGTGGTAGTAACACTGTAATAAACCATTCCTTGTGTTGCACAGCACTAATAGTAAAGCTGACTTGGTCCAGTAGAACTTTGAATCTCTGATCAAAGTCCCACACGGATTCGCCGCGCCGCTGTTGAATCTCCTTGAGTTCCGTGATGCTCTATGATTCCGATTTAGGCTTCTTAAATTCCTTGGTGATGCCTGCCTTAATCTCAGCTAACGTAGGGATTTCATGAACCAGGTCAAAGCCCGGTCCCGGAAAGAAGTAATGAGCTGCGCGGCTCTGACATCCTAGTCTGTAATCTTCTTCGCATTCCATACTGCTTCACATAGAAACCAGAACTGTTCTGGGTCCTCGGATCCCGTGCCTTTGAAAATGGGGAGCTTAATGTCATCAACGAGGTGGGCCATGGCGGTTCTGGGAGGGTTGGGGGGGGGGGGGGGGGGGGGGATGGGACTTCGATGGTGGGGGGTTTACGGGGGCAGATTGACCTGTGGCCGGAATATTCGGACTGGGTTGACTGTCAGACTGTGACGGAATGTCAGGGGTAACAGAGCTTCGTTGCGGGGTGACTGGAGGGTTTCCAACCGAGGGATTTACTTCAGAGTCGGACTCTTGAGGGTTTACAGGAGAGGATGCGGTAGCCTGACCTACAGAATAGGAGTCAAAATATCTCTTGTACCTTTTTCGACTTCGCAGCAAACCACTTTGCTCGTCGAAGGTTGGGTCACTTGCAAACATATGTTAGTACCACTAAACTAACAGTCTGATTCAAATAGTAATATACCCTTTTCAACCAATAGTATTTTAATCTTCAAGCTTAATGAATTTAAAAACTTACCACGGGGGCCTTTGAAGAACTGTCGTTCAGCTTCACTGAAGGAGGTGCTTGTGTCAATGGCAAACTCTGTCACGAAGGCTTCCAACGTTCGCGTCGTTTAGAAGTCAACAGTGCGGGATACCTCGTTGTTCACGTGTTGCATAAGATTGACCCTTGCGGGGGGTCCACACAGGAATCCGTCGAGCTTGAAAGTTCGTCTTCCTCTCTGTTAACCTAGACAACCACTGGTGCAACTCTATGTGGATACTACCAAAGAAAATTTCATAAGCATCACAAAAAACATACCTTTGTAAAAAGTCACTTGCGCTACGACACAGATTCGTATTCTCTTGCTGCATGAATTTTAGACAAGTCTCAGCAAACCAATCACCGATTTCCTTCACAGAGGGCCTCCAGAACATAGCCCTCGAGGTACGATGTAAACCCCTCTTGAGCAGATACTGAGTTCAACCGGCAACGGAACCAATTTGTTGGGCAATAGGGCAGACCCGGGTTTAATCCTTTTGTGTCGCACCAACAAAAGACCCACAGTGTTGGCCCTTTTGGCAACAACCTGCGCATAGGTTGCAGTCTCACCCAAAACAGCTATGGGGTGCCACAGAATCAGGTTTCTGCAAGCAGAGAGGGGGATTACTGTACCTTAGCCTTTAATAACCTTATTAATCAATAATTATAAAGCTTTACCATTCATTCATATACAACTTCGCAGATAGATAAACAGTCGTGACTTGCTTAACCCACTACAGGGAATTCACAGCGAAGCTTGATATTAGCAGTGATCTAACTTATCAGATGTATTCAGTTATTAATGCATAAAAGACAACAGAAACAGAAACAACACAAGAAACCACGACACCAGATATAACGTGGTTCACCCCCAGTGTAGGGGCTACGTCCACAAACTGTGTTTTATTCAACTTGCTACAAAACCACAGTTTGATCTATGCACTCAGCTGCAGATCCCTTCAGTCCTTAAAAGCCACGCACACAGCAGCAGGCCCCTGCGCACACAGCTGCAGGTCTTTCCTCAATCTTCTTTACAAAAACCCTCTGCGCACACAGCTGCAGAGGTCGTCCACGCACATAGCTGGGACTTAACCTTTCCTTACAAAATCAACCTTAGCTTCGCCTTAATCTTTCTTACATCATAAAACCTAACCTTTCTTCTTTACACAAGTGCTTATTTATACTGCGCATTTTTACAAAACCATGGTCTTAAACCATGGGCACCCCAAACCCTAAACCCTGGACTTAACCCGTGGGTTTATTACAGAAGACTTTGACTCAACCCCGACACCCCTAAGACTATTTTGAGTCCAAAATCGCGGAGTTATCCATCTTAAGGACCGTTAGGGTGCGCGTCCCAACAAGTATGCATCAGATGGAAGTGTTGAAAGACTTAAGGCAAGGTTAGTTGCCAAAGGTTTTTCCCAAGTTGAAGGGATTGACTACAATGAAACCTTTGCCCCTGTAGCAAAAATGAACTCCATCTGCCTTGTTCTTTCCCTTGCAGCCTTACATAACTGGGAAGTCTATCAAATGGATGTCAAGTCTGCCTTCTTACATGGTGATTTACATGAGGAAATTTACATGGAACATCCTCCTAGATATGTTCAGTATAACTCTAGCCTTATTTGTCTCCTTAAGAAATCCTTATATGGCCTTAAGCAAGCTCCTGGAGCTTGGTATGCCAAAATGGATAGCTTTCCCCTTGACACAGGTTTTTCTAGATGCCATTCTGACCCTAATGTCTATACCAAGAAAGCAGGAAACCATCTCATCATACTTGTTCTTTATGTTGATGATCTTATCCTTACTGGTAGTGACCCTAAACTTATAACCCATGTGAAATCCAGTCTTAAGCAAAATTTTGAAATGTCGGACTTAGGACATTTACATTATTTTCTTGGTCTCCAAGTCTTGCAAACCAAAGAAAAAATCTTTCTTTCCCAATCTAAGTATGCTTGTGACCTTCTTCGTCACTTCCACATGGAAGATGTAAAACAGCCCCTTCTCCCTTCCATTCTGGAGTCAAACTTTCTGCCACTTGTACTTCCCCTGAAGTAGATGCCACCTTGTATCGTCAGCTTGTTGGTAGTCTTTTATACTTGACTCATTCCCGTCCTGACATTTCCTTTGTCGTTGGTTGTGTTTCCCGTTATATGGAAACTCCTCATGAAAGTCAGTGGAAAGCAGCAAAAATAATACTTCGATATATTCGAGGTACAATTCAATTTGGGATTCATTATAGTACAGGGGGGAAACCTTTGTTGGTTGGTTTCAGTGATTCAGATTGGGCCGGCCATCTTGATGATCGAAAGTCTACTATAGGTTATGTTTTCAATCTAGGATATGGACCTGTCACTTGGGCTTGTAAGAAACAACAAGCTCTTGCTCTTTCTTCAGGAGAAGCAGAATATCGAGTCGCCGTTAATGCCAGTCGGGAAGCTTTATGGCTTCGATAGATCCTTTCAGAGTTTGGATTCGAGCAACAACAGCCTGCTCCACTTTGGTGCAACAATAAAAGTGCCATCAATCTTTCCAAAGATCCAATTCAACATCAACGCAGCAAACACATTGAGCTACACATGCACTTCATCAGAAATCTTGTTCATGATCATGTTATTGAAGTGCTATATTTCCCTACAGATGATCAAGTTGCAGACATCTTCACCAAGTCTTTTACAGAAGCGAAGTTTTCTAAACTTCGGTCTATGTTAGGAGTTCAGGAATGTGTCCTTAAGGGGCGATAGGCTCTGATGCCTCCTTCCTTCTCTTAATAGTGTCACTTTTGTAAATCCTTCAATCCTATCTCAAGTTGTTCTTAAGGGGGGATGTTAGGATATTTAGGCACTTAGGAGTTAGTTAAGATCAACTTGTGTAATATATCCATTAGGTAAAAGTGTGTTTCTTTAGTATGCATTAGTATGCATTTGTAAATATTCTAATCTGATGGTCACGATATGTTCTAGACATAGAGTGATCCAACGGTTCAAATTATCTTAGATCATACCTACCATTGATCCGTGGCTTAACACTCGATTGGTTTATGATCTCTATTTAAAGAGCATAGAGGGTCCTTGGCTAGTTGATCGATTATGAGAAGCTCATGTAACTTTATTTCTTTTGCATAATAAATTGCTCCAAGTAGCTATTTGGCTGGGGTCATGGACTGTTTACCTCTCGAGGGTTTTAACCACATGACAAACATTGGTGTGTTGATCTGTGATCTATTTGTTTGAAGCGGTTGCTGAAGGTGTTCAATCTTTTGGGAGTACCCTGTGTACCCGAACATTACTTTACTGTGTAAAGTGGTTATACTATGTGATGTATTACTAGTCATGTTCATTAAATGTTTTAAGTCTCCTTTAGGGATTAGCTACCCCTAGAGTGATTTCCTTTAGTATATGACTATATGACCCAGGGTATTACATATGATCATAGGTTGGAAACAATTCTTATGAGTATGATATGATAAAGATTATTAATTATTGTGTGCAAACTTATGGATTTGCATTGTGTAGAAATTTAGAAGTGAAATTTAGAAGTGACCGATGCGTTTCAGGTGGACCCTCCACTTATCATTAGGATCATTCAAAGCTATGCCACAATAGAAAAGAAGAGGGAAATCGATTATATAGAGAGAATTAAAAACTAGCCGTCAATTATAAAACTAATCGTTAATTATAAAAATGTTTGGGGATACAGTTGAGAACAATAAGGCTGACAAATTGAATAATATAATAAAATAAATAAATTATTTTATTAGAAAGGAAGATTTTATTTTATTTTTAATTAAACATTCATGGACCATGCAAAATTAACTAAATGATAAATGAGATAAGCATAGAGATAGAGTAAAGATTTGAATTTCCTATGTTAGACCTCTAGTGAACTCGAATTTCAAAAACATCGGCTAAGTCTAAGTTGTGGAAAACAAGTTTCAGTTAATTAAGGAATCTACTACTTAATTTATGCAAAGTGGTTGTTGAATATGACACTAATGGTGAAGCACTAAAGACATTTAGTTAAACTCCTAACTAATGGTCAAGCAATTAGTTATTCAGACAACATTCAATTCTGATAAGTTTTGTGCAGTTTAGTTCAGTTACTTTCAGTTATGTTTAGTTTAGTTTAGTTTAATTCAGTTACATTCAATTCCATTGTAGTTCATTTCAGTTCAATCAATTAACACTCAGTTAGAGGTAGTTAACACCAATGAATTAATGGAGGGAACATATCTACAGTGTGGGAGGTAATTACGAGGTGACAACTCTGCACCAATTCAAGGAAGACGCAATAGGTAATGTGTGGTGAGTGCACATAGTGTTAATGGTGTTCACAATGCCTAAAAGGCATGCAACCATTCACTACCTTCCATTGTATGATTGAGTAAGCTTGTTATTAGATTGTTATGCACTTGACAAGGCTATTACAGTATTCTGAGTGATCTCTAATCTCTAGTCCTGCTTAGATATCTCTTATCAAGAAATATGCAAGTGTTATAAAATCATTATCTACCATTATCTATCATACTCAAGGATTGTTTGTTGGGTTTTTCATCCTATGGATTTTGGAGGGTTTTCCCAAGGTAAATCATGTGTTTTATGGGTTGACTTATTTATGTGTTTGAATTGTTTTAGGAGATCTACATGCACTATAATTGTTTATCAAAATTTTTAAAGTTCAAGTATTTTCATATTTTCTCAAACATCGACATGGTATCAGAGAAAGGGCATGCAAGAGCTTAGTATTGTGCAAACATTCTAAACCTACGTAGATATTGAAGCAATGGCATCAATATTTGTTTGACCGAAAGATCGACTTGAAGGCACATCAAAACTCAACACATGGAAGGAGAGAGTGATCAAAATTCTCGAAGAACATGATCTTGGTTATGGTGTCACCACCGTGATCAAAGAGCCTACTACAATTACAAGAAGAACCAATTACAAGAAGAATCAAGAAAAGGCAAAGAGGAACACATATGACTATGTGAAGGACAATCTCAAGTCACTGATCACATCATTGAAGACATCGAAGGAGTTCTTTGACACAATCATGAATCTTTATGAGAAACAGGACCTTACTCAAAAGAGGGATTTGAAGAAAAAGTTGTGCAACATGAATATGGAAAGAGATGAGACCATAGCCTCATTCTTCACAAATATTTCACAATTGAAGGATCAACTTGCATGTAATGCCCCATATTTTGTAGGCATATTATCAGTTAGACACTCTGCACTTTATTTTCTTATTATCTATTGAATATAGCTCGACTAAGTAAACTTTATTATGACATGATGGACCCAAGTATATGATATCACTATTATTATGATGTTACTATGTTTCATGATGTCACTAAGATTTTGATGTTACCATGTTTTATGATGTCACTAAGATTATGTTGTTATTGTGTTTATGATGTCACCATGATCATATTATTTCTATCTGTATGTGGTTACCATGTCGTGATTATCATAGGATTAATTTGTTTACGATTTTAGTTTATGTATATGTTTTAATTATTGAGATTTGAATATATGATGTGGTACGTGGATACCCTCTTATGTTGATATTGATTGAAGTATTATATGTCATGTGTGCCTATGGAAAACTAAAGTTGTTACATGAAAAATAAATGGTGATAATGATGCAAATCAACTGATGATCAAGTGGAATTGATATCTATAAATGTGTATTTTGTGAAATACTAACCTACAGGACACATGAACTATGAGATGGACGAGAACTTGATATGATAAGTGGAATAAGAACTTGTTGTACCGTAAACCCTAGCAACCAAAAGTGATGATACAATGAAACATACCAATAATCTCGAGAGTAGTAGAGTATGAGTTGATAAGGGTGTAGACCTAGTATGTTGAGAGGGATGGATGTATTTCCCACCCTATGTTTCTATTATAGCCGAGGTTGTGGGAGGGTCGTGCTAAGACATGCTCCCCATGTTGTTGCGATGACGATGGTCAGAATCCTGCTAGGAGAGGTTAGGTCCGTTGTTTAGCTGACACTATCGCTCTCAAGTTCTTATGTGGTCATGTCGGTGGAATTGACATCCACTTTTGTGCTAGCTGAGGTAGGGAGGATGTGGACGTAGGTTATGATGGGAGGATATGTTAGTTAGTATTGTTGATGGTTGGGTATTCCTAGATCTTAGATAGTGGTAGTAGGTACCCTCTGTGTATTTTATTGATGAAACTAACGTAAACAATAAGAGATGGGATGGGATCGAATTTAAGTAATAGTGTTATTAAGTTATGGACATGTAAGACGGATAATCGGGATGGGTGAAACATTAAAATACTCACCATTACTGATTTAAAATTCAACCCTAATAACTATTATATTGTTAATTATTCAAACATATTAAATAGTAATTGATGTGCAACCAACTCACCCAACTACAGTAAACGACATTAATTCCATTGAGCTATTCGAGAAATTAAGTACCTAAAAGATATATTATTATTTGTATGGAAATAAATGTTTTGGGGGGATGGGAGTGAGTTGATGGGAGATGATGGAGTAAGCTAGAAGCCTTCCGAGGGGAAGGAAACTATATAGGAAAGAGTGAAGGAAGGAGAATGGGGTGGGTTTTATTTTTCTATTCAGAAATTGGGAAGTGAAAATAGCGCCTAGAGGAGGAAGGAGAAAGAACAAAGGATTTACTGCTACTACTATGAGATTATTGGTCTGAAAGCTCGGGGGATAGGAAATCTATAGATTTCCTAGGGCCAGCATGCTTTCAGCTGGTCGGTAGGGTGGCTCATCACTTGTGGATATTGCTAAGTGGTAAAAGAAAAGGGAGCTACTTCACAAGAACTAAGGGATCCATTTCCAGCTTGCTTAAAAGCAGGTAATTTACTTGTTGAATATGTAAATTTTACTTTGTATTTATAATTTTTAGCATTAAAATGATTGAATGTTGTATCTAGTAAATTTTATGCAAAACCACTCATAATTATGCTACAAATCCTATGATTATATGATGTTAGAAGAATTCTACGATGTTATGAGTTGAATGTTGAAAACAATGGAAGAGTAGATATATCTTTGAATTGTTAACTTTGATTTTTTTAAAAGAAAAAAAAATTGCATATTACTATTGATCTTAGCTCTGAACTAGATTTTGGTACATAGGATGAACATTGTTGCTAGATTTAGTTCCCTCATAGAGGGGCACTCCATTGCAATCATCAGTGTGAAGATTGATGAGGGTGATCTTCTTCAAACCGCCATCGATGGGCTCCCTGCCTCATGGGAGACCTTTCTTGATATAGTAAATGGAAGAGAATAGCATCCCAACTTTGAAAGACTCTGGAATGATAACATTCAAGAAGAAGGGAGCATCCAAAACAAAGAGCTGGACACTAAAGAGGAGAATCTGTCTCTCATGACTAGAACCAAGAAAGGGAGGAAGCCATTCGCTCCCAAGAAATTCTTTCATTCAAAGAAGAAAGAGTTTACAAAAAACTTTGAAAAATCAAAGTTTAAATGATTCTACTGTGGAAATAAAGGTCACTTTGCAAGAGATTACAATAAAAACAAGAAGGGTGAATAAAAGGTTCATGCCTCCACTGTCATAAAAGAAACTCCACAAAAGTATGCATCTGAGGAGAAAGGGATAAGGAGGGAGTATGACCTCGTCTCTTCTTTGTCTAGATCTCTCATCACAGGAGAAGATACATGGTTGATTGATAGTGGTGCTTTGAAGCACATGTCAAGATACAAGGGCACAATCTCCAACCAAAAATAGAAACATTTTTCTTGCATGGTAGAATTGGGAGACAATTCCACATACTCAGTCCAAGGAGTTGGATCCACATCCTTCCAACTGAATTTGGGAGACATACTACATGTGGAGGACATTATTTATGTCCATGGATTGGAGAAGAACCTACTCTTTGTTTATGTCCTTGAAAATAAAGGCTTTTGTTTCATCTTTATGGAGAATCGAATCATACTTGTGGCCAAAGAACCAAAGCATTGATACTGCTATTGTCATTGGGGTTCGAGAAGAAGGACTTTACAAGGTCCCAAGAAAGTATATTGCAGTAATGACTTATCATACTACCCCTACGAGATTTTTAGTGGGAGTCTTGGACACCTCCACTTTAGGGCACTTCCTAGTTTGTAGCGAATGGTGAAAGGTATAGGCTAGTTTTGATTATGTACATGACGTTGTTTGTAGAGGATTTGCTTTAGGAAAGAATGTTAAAAAGAAGTTTCCTAGCATCCATACTAAATTTTAAAAGGAATATTAGATTTAGTGCACTCAGATGTGCATGGACCCATGTCTTCCCCATCCCTCAGTGGGATTCTCTACTATGTTTTATTCATTGATGATTTCTCTTTGTAAGGCCTAGATTTACTTCATGAAATCCAAAAGTGAAACCTTCAGTAAGTTCCAAGAGTATAAAGCCTTAGTTGAGAATCATACAAGTAGGCATATCAATGCCCCAAGGTTTTATAATGGTGGAGAATTCGAATCAAATGCTTTTAATGAGTTTTGTAGTGATGCAGGGATATGTAGACAGTTAAAATTTCCTTACAACCCTCAACAAAATGAGGTTGCAGAAAGAAAGAACAAAACTATTTGTGAGGTTGCAAAAGTCATGTTACATGATTAGGATCTATCTACTTATTTGTGTGCATAATATACTACTATAGCAGTATACATACAAAACAGAAGTCTACATGTAGTTCTTGATGAGAAAACACCTAAAGAGTTGTTCATTGGTGAGAAACCATACATTTCACATCTTCAAACTTTTGGATTTTCTGTGTATATTCACATACCAAGAGAAAAGAGAACTGAGATGGAACCTTCTGGTAAGAAGGGAACTTTTGTGGGATACAATGAGACCTCCAAGGCATTCAAAATTTATGTACTTGGTGAGAGACATGCTGAGGTTAGTCAGGATATGAATTTCCATGAGGAGCCAACATTCAAGTGGTCAAAATATATTGAAAGTGATCCAAAGACAGAGGAGGATGAGGCTCCTATATCAGAGGATCATGATGATGATTCTTCCCCTTCTGATGTTCAGAGGGAGAATATAGAAGAGAATGCAAATATACTTGCTGTTGATGAACCAATTGAACTGGTTGATGAACTTCCTACAAAGAGGAGGCCAGCATGGTGTAGATATGTATTGAGAGATTATGAGAAGCATGGATCACTAGTAGGAACCTCCAGAGAGCACAATAAGACTAATAGGTATTCATGATACATTGATGAGCAACATTAGTGACTTAGATCCTTCATCATATGATGAAACTGCAGAGTAGCAAGTGTGGAAAGATGTTATGAAAGAGGATTATCATTCTATTATGAAGATTGATGTTTGGGATATTGTTCCCAAACCTGAGAGGAATTCAGTTGTAACTTCCAGAGGGATTTACAAGATAAATCATGTTGAAGATGGCAGTGTGGACAAGTACAAATTTGTGTTTGTTTGCCATGGATTTTATTAGAAAGAGGGCATTGATTATGAGGATACTTTCTCTCTAGTGGCTAGGTATGCTACCATTATATCTATCATTTCACTTGCATCAGCATTAGGATGGAAGCTTCACCAGATGGATGTGAAGAAATCCTTCCTCAACGGTGAGGTTGAGAAAGAGGTTTACATTGAGAATCCTGAGGGTTTTGTGATACATGGGAAGGAGTTTCATGTGTGCAAATTGAAGAAATCATTGTATGGGTTAAAACAGGCTCCTCGATCTTGGTATGCCATAATAAGCAGTTATCTTCGAAAATTTGGTTTCTTGAAGAGTGATGCAGATTCAAAATTGTACTTCAATGTAGTGGAGAACCAACCTCTGGTACTAGTCCTATGTGTGGATGATATTTTCCTCACTGGAGAGAAAATAATGATTTCAGAGTGTCAGAGGGAGCTTACCTCAGAGTTTGAGATGAAATAATTAGGTCTTATGCACTACTTCCTAGGCCTTGAGATCAAGCAGAGGAATGATGAGATATTTCTATGTCAAGGGAAGTACACTGTGGACATCTTGTGTAGATTTGACATGGTGGATTGTAAATCCATAAATAATCCAATGGATTCCAATTTGAGGAAACTCCATGAGACTGAGACTGGATTGGATCCAGTAGACCCCACATTATATAGACAATTGATTGCCTAGTTGATGTATCTGATACATTCTATTCCTGACATTTGCTATGCAGTTAGCATTTTGAGTCAGCTCATGACTGATCCTAGACACAGACATTGGGTTGCAGGTAAACACATTTTGAGGTACCTTGGCGGTACAATTACTTATGGACTTAGGTATGCCTCCAATGCAGAAGTGATATTGCTTGGATATACTAATTTTATTAGGGTGGCAACATTGTTGATCAGAATATCACTTACGAGTAATGTTTCAGCTTGGGTTCTGCTATGATTTCATGGTATAGCAAAAAGAAAGGTTCAATTTCCTAGAGCACCGTAGAGGCTGAGTACATTGCTGATTGTATTTCTTATAGAGAAACCGTGTGGCTGCTAAATCTACTTGGAGGATTGTTCAATGTAAAGCTAGAGCCTGCTATGATTAGGTGTGACAACCAAAGTTGTATAAATATTTTCGAAAATCTTGTGTTTCATGACAAGTTGAAACACATAGAAATGAACTATCACTTCATTCGAGATATGTGGTCCTAAAATGTATTGTATAAATTAAGTACATAGCTATTGATGAGAAGATTGCAGATGTGTTAACAAAGCCTCTATTAGCAGGGTATCTTTTAAGGATTCTAATATTATACTTAAGTATAGTATTCTAGGAGATTGTTTTGGACTGAAAAAACATGTTTATAGATAGCTAGGCAAATATTAAATATGAAACATAAAATTAACACTAAAATGTATAAATTTTGGCGAATATTATGATAAAAAAACATATTTTATGTAAATATAGGCAATATTAGACACCAAATAGTGAATTTATTTTTTGAAAAAACCCCAAAAAATAGCCAATTGACTAAATTTCGCCATTAAAAATTACCCTATTTATTAGTGACAAAGTTCAAACACTTTCAAGATGAGCTTGGTATGGTAGAGAATGTCTCCCTCGCTGAGAGGGAGTGTTGATATTAAAACATCATGAGACATTATCTAGTCTTGTGAATGATATCAAGACAATAGAATTGTGAGTAATATCAAGTCATACAAATATCCTCATATGATTGAGGTGGTGATGTTGTAAAGCTTGTGAGTAATATCAAGCTGAGTCTTGTGAGTAAGATCAAGACAATAGACTTGTGAGTAATATGAAGTCATACAAATATCCTCATATGATTGAGGTGGTGATGTTGTAAATCTTGTGAGTAATATCAAGCTAATTCTTGTGAGTAAGATCAAGACAATAGACTTGTGAGTAATATCAAGTCAGTAAACTTGTGTGTAATATCAAGTGAGTCTTGTGAATAATATCAAGGCAGTAAACTTGTGAGTAATATCATGTACTGCAACTATCCTCATGTTGTGAGGTGGTGTACTTTACTGTGAAAAGTGGTTATACTATGTGATGTATTACTAGTCATTGCCACTAAATGTTATAAGTCTCCTTTAGAGATTAGCTACCCCTATAGTGATTTACTTTATCATATGACTATATGACTCGGGGTAACACATATGATCATAGGTTGGAAACAATTATTCTTAGTATGATATGATAAAGATGATTAATAAATTAACCACTCATGGACCATACATAATTAATTAAATGATAAAGGAAATAAGCACGGAGACAAAGTAAAGATTCAAATTGCCTATTTCAAACCTCCAATGAACTCAAATTTAAAAGACATCAGCTAAGTCTAATTTGTGGAAAACAAGTTTCGGTTAATTAAGGAATCTAATACTTAATTTATGGAAAGTGGTTGTTGACGATGACACTTATGGTAAAGCACTAAAGACATTTAGTTAAACTCCTAACTAATGGTCAAACAATTTTTATTCAGTTCACATTCAGTTTTGATCGGTTTAGTTTAGTTCAATTTAGTTCAGTTTATTTCAGTTCCATTTCAATTCAGTTCAGTTCAATCAATTAACTATCAGTTAGAGGAAATTAACACTAGTGAATTTATGGACACATATCTTCAATGTGGGAGGTAATTACGAGGTGACAACTTGGCATCAAGTCAAGGAAGGCACAATAGGTAATGTGTGGTGAGTGCACACAATGTTAATGGTGTTCATAGTGCCCAAAAGGCATGCAACCATTCACTAGCTTCCATTGTATGATTGAATAAGCTTGTTATTAGAGTGTTATGCACTTGACAAGGCTATTAAAATATTTTGAGTGATCTTAATTCTCTAGTGCTACTTAGATATCTCTTATCAAGAAATCTGCAAGTGATGTAAAATCATTCTCTACCATTATCTATCATACTCAAGGATTGTTTTCTTGGTTTTTCATCCTTCGTATTTTGGAGGGTTTTCCCAAGGTACATCATGTGTATTATGGGTTGAATTATTTATGTGTTTGAATTTTTTATTAGATCTACATACACTAGATTTGTTTAGCAAAAGTTTTAAAGTTCAAGTATCTTCATATTTTCTCAACCATTTACATAATTATACCGATAGGTGTTTTTATTTAAGCTTTTAGGATGGACAAGCACCTATGGTTTTTCTAGATTGCATGAGTATGAGATAGGTGTAACATCTAGATTGATTTTATGGCAATTGTTACAAATTCAAAATAAACAGTTATTAAAAAAAGAATATAAAAAATAATTGATGCCTGGATAATTGGCAGTTGATGCATGGATAACTTTGTGAGAGATAAGTCATTTAACTAGAATAAGGCGAGAATAAGTAATCGATAACTTATTAGTGACACTTAACTTGTGACCTATCGGTATTTGCCAGACACAAGTTAAGTGGTTGTGCTAGTGAAGTATTATCAAGAGAATATTATCTCCAATTTAAAGGATAAAAAATAGCTTCCAATTACAATTAACTTAAAAAAGAAAATCAATATCGCTAAAATAAAAATGAACTCTCACGTGTTTCACAATGAAACTTATTTGAGGACAAATACTAAAATTTCATGGTATGAATGAGTGGTATCTTTATGATATTAAGAAAATGAAGGATAAGCAAAGTTAGCACAAAGATGATAAGGCTTGGCTAAATTATTGGGAAGCCAAGTAAGATGTCACTTTGTATAAGAATAATGATAATATTAAAAATATTATTACAACTAAATTTAAATAGAAGTTGTGGTCTGATAATGAATTAGAGGATAAGCAAAAATTGAGATATTATAAGGAGGTGATCAACCCTAATCTACAATACCAAAAGTATCTCTTTGTTTTAACTAGAATAAAGAACAAAATCAAGATTCCTAAAATAAGAACAAACTCTCATGAGGTCCATAGTGAAACAGGGAGCTGGACAATTCCTAAGACATTGTGGGTTGGAAGGTATTGTCATCTTTGTGACGCTAAGAGGGTTGAAGATGAAAATCACTTTCTAGAATGTTGCACATGCATCCACATCGAAGTATAATTTCAACATATTTACTTGAATATTAACATTCCTTTCCTTTTAAATCATCTCTATTATGGTTATTTATGAATGCTTATCTTAAAGTTTTTTAACACTAATAAATTTATATAGAAAACCAAGTGATTCCTTACTTTTTATAAGGTCCAATGAACCAAAATTGATCTCATTGAACATTAATAACCAATATATATATATATATATATATATATTAAAATTTAAATAAAAAATCCTGACTTAAAAAAGAGCATATATATATATATATATATATATATATATTAATATTAAAATTTAAATAAAAAATCCTGACTTAAAAAAGAGCATATAATTATTTTCTAATGGGTCCTTATATTCCTTTCACTCACTTAGATTCATTTTGAAGGATATGACAAGTAGTGAGTAAAACCTAGTACTTTATAATGAAGAAAGCTAAACATTCTACATTTCCAATTTTTTTCGATTTGCTATCATTGAAACACGATTAAGCAATCTTTACCACAATTACAATTTTAAATTTATGAGATAGTTGTTTTCAAATACAAAATTGGATTCAACATCCTCAAATACCCCTACTACAAATATATTGTGTAATTCTAACATATGATATTTGCAATTCATCAATTTAAAATGATTCTTATTTATATTTAAGCAAAAAATGCAAATTTCCCTTTCCATTATTTTGAACATTCGAGAAAATACTAATTCATAATTGTAGATTTTTAATTGTCAAGCAAGCTTCAAATTAAACTCAGATTATCAATGTTTAATGCACAATCTCATTCAAACTTTTGATAGATGCAAATGAAATTTAACACAAAAACATGTCTAAACTAGAAGCACATGAGAAATCTACCAAAATACTAAGAGTAGAATTAAAAGTCAATTTCACATCATGAGAATTTCAGACTCGGGAAGTTTTGGTAAACTGCCAGGAAAAACCTGTGAGAGAGAGAGTACTTTTATTTCTTCTTCAAAAAGAAATGTACAGAAAAAATTAATAGTAAAATGCACAACTAATATCAACTCAAAAGACCACAAAAAATATGCCTAAAAAACTATGTTGAAATTGTCTAGTTTTCTATGTTAAAAACAACCTTGAAATCTATGCCTTCTTAGCACTATATGGAATGATACACACAGTCACACTCCTCGAATTTCATGACGGTGCATGAATTTTCTTGGGTTTGGTGCCAATTAACTCAACAATAAGCTACCTCAAATTTTGTGCGCTCCTTGCCTCAAAATTTCTGCCTAGTCAGCTCCAAAATCTCTCTATTCAAGCTGTTGTTGTATAAACTCATATAAATTACCATAATCATCGCCTAAAAAATTGTGCCCTTGTCTAGACAAACGTGCATCTTGTTCCCTTCTTGGACTGAGTTTTGCTCCTCAATTTTTCGTGCTTCCAAACTATTGATTTACTACTGGGGAATTTGTGTTAGTCAATCTCTCTCTTTTGAACTTAACCTTTTTCTCCTCTCAAGCAATTCAAATTTTCTCCAATTATTTTGGGAGTGAAGAACATGAGGAATGGAGTTTCGTTCACGAGAACTTCACTTAGTGAACCTCTCACATAGCATGAGCGATCATGGGATATTAAAGAATACCCTTAATTTCCAGAGATATTGACCCAAACTCTTTTTGTTGAAAGCCCCTCCCAATACTTAAAACCTCCTCCCCACCCTTTTTATACCTCAAACCTTATAAACCACCCTACCCACCCCCACCTAAACCCCTCATCCCCCCTAATACCTACAATATATTGGTTCAATTTTTGATAATTTTAAAACCCACAATATGAACTAATGTGATAGGATATCGGTTAACAAGTGAAGCCCCCGTGGTTTTGTTTTAGTCTTTTCCCTTGTCTTTTCATTTTACCTTCTGGGGTATTTGAATGATCACTAGATCAGGGGCCCACATTTAATCTAGTGATTTCTCATCAATGGATGACAAAAATCATTTTTCAACTCCATTAAATAATTTATCTCTCAACTACAACTTAAATTTATTAAAAAGTCACTTTATGACTATAAAGTGAATTAATTACTTATCTCAAGAAACTAATACAAGGGTCATGTAACTTGTCCCCTTTTAGTGACTAAGGCAAAAAAACACTAAGGGAACACTTCCTTGGTACACAATTCAACAATAGCATGTTTACTGTGACTTTTAAAATGGAAATACATGAGCATAGATCCACCTTAACTCTGGCTCTATCAAGCGTAGAGAAGGATCAAACCCCTTGAGGTGTAAAGAGCCAAAGTTAAGATGGATCTATGCTTGTTTCAATTGAAGTGGTTGCATCAAAATAATGTTGCTTAAAAACATAAATTACCACATTGAAATCATGTCATCCAAAAAAATTAAAAAAAATATTTACACCATCAAAATGGTGAATTGTAATAAAGTAATAATCATGTCCAATTATAATACATGTGAAAGAATGAAATGAAAGACAAATTAGATAAATAGGAAAAAGTTGCATTAATTAATTAAATTTGAAGTAAAATACTTCCAATTTATATTAATTTGCAATTATCACAAACTAATTTATCTATCTTATTGTCACTTATTAACTTAACAATACATAATCAGATCATTGTGTGCTCTCGCCTAGGGTCCGTCGAGGAGCAATATTTGGAGAGCCGTCAACCATGAGCGTGCCTAGGGGCAGGTAGTCGACTCCCTCCCCACCCTTGTCTATTGAGGATGCCTTCCGAATGTTGATCGCTCCACAAGGCTTGAAATTTGTTTCGCCTTCAGTCCCAAAATTTATCAAAAAGCTGGAAACTATCCGTGAAATTGTTTTACCGACGGAGCATCCAATAAGGATTTCCTTGGATTTGGAGGAATGTGGATTGGTTGGTAAATTCATGGGTCTTTGTCACTCTGCCAAAACCACTGACTATTGGATCCAGTGCAACTGGAGGCTTCTGATCCAAAATAGTGTAACCTGTTATATGGTAGGAAGAGGGTTTTTCATCTTCAAGTTCATTGCAAAAGAAGACCGAGATCTTATATTTAGGAGCGGACCCTATTTCATGGGAACGCAAGGGCTCTATCTCAACAAGTGGACGCCAGAATTTGATCCTTTAGTAGATGTGCCCAAGGAGGTTCCAATATGGGTCTGTCTACCCAACCTGCCGGTACATTGCTGGAATACCCAATCACTGCAGCAGATCGAAAATGTCCTGGGTGATACATCAACAAAGCACATTCCAAAGCCCAATACTCCTGCGCAAGGATCTGCGTGGAATTAGATCTGGAAGCCGGGATCTTGAAAGCCATCAAACTCACAGTGGGTGCATGGCATCATTACCAAAAGCTAGACTACGAACAACTCCCTTTCAAATGTAGAAGTTGCCACAAAGACAACCACTTTCAAAGAAATTTCCCAAAATCCCAAGAAGTAGATAAGGAAGCCGGAGAAGGATGGAAACAAGCCAAAAAATACAAAACAACCCTAAAACAAAAAGATAAAAAAAATGCAGGCCCTACTACAAATCATGCAAACCCTCCGAAGGACCAGGACAACAAAAAAGAATCCTCAAACTCAGGAAACATATTTGAGGCTCTAGAAGTTCCAATCATAGACACAGAGGATAATGAAAAAGAGGAAACAACCCTTGAGCCACCAAAATCCGACGAATCCACCAAGGAGAAATATCTTGAGGAATATCATGTCAACCTTGGATCCGACTCGGAAGCAGAATCAAAAAATGAAGGTGAGGAAACAAGCAACTCCCAAATCACGCCAAAAAAAGCCACCAGGGGAAGGAAATCCAAGAAAAAGAAGAGAGGAGAGAAAACCTATTGGGACATGCTGCAAGGATCATGATAAAACTATTAAAGGGATGATGAACACCCAAAACACCAGAAAGCAAGGCCAGGCTCCTAAAGGATCCAACTCCTCCCAAACAAGTAAATAATGAAATTCGTCTCTTAGAACTATAGGGGGTTTGGTAGAAATATCAAAGAAGAATCCATGAAAGGCATCATTCACATGACGATCCTTGAAATCCTCCGAATCCAAGAGAACAAGATGGAGGAATCAAATCTCCTCCAAGAAAGTAATATATTTTGAAAAAAAGGACATGGAACTATAGTAAGCGCAAGAGGTGCATCAAGGGGGCTTGGCACCTTTTGGCACAGCTCAGTTTATGACCTATGTGAAGAAGAAATATGCACTCACTGGATCTTCACCAAGATTCTTCACAAAGACTCCAGCCATCATGTAAGTCTCTTCAATATGTATGTCTCGATCCTCTTCTATGAGAAAAGATACTGTTGGGACACTCTAAAATCCTTGATGAGTGTGCACAACCCCAAGAACATTATTATTATGGGGGACCTTAATATCACCCTATCACTATCAGAAAAAAAGGGGGCTCTCTGGTCAGATATCCAACTAGCGAATGGGTGGAATATCTCATTCTAGACTGGGACTTGATTGATATTAAACTATCCAAAGGAAAATTCACCTGGTCTAACAAAAGAGTGGGACCAGGGTACATAGAAGCGAGGTTGGATAGGTTCCTTATCCAAAATAACTTCCTGGTCTTCGAGATCAAGGACATTTCCAAAATATTTCCACACTATGTCTCGGATCACAAGTCTATCCTCCTCGATCTTTCCTTTGAGAAAAACTAGGGCTCCATCCCCTTTCACTTCAGTCTGCTCTAGATCCAACAGGAAGGTTTTATGGAGATTGTCTCCTAAGCCTGTAATAGGTACATCCAAGGGTATCCCTTTTTCATGTGGGAGGAAAAGCTAAAAATACTCAAAAGAGCCTTGAAAAACTGGGCAAGAACTATCAAATCCCTGAGAGACAAAAGACAAGAATCCCACGAGCTCGAGAAGCACCTGATGGTCATGGAAGACATAGCCGTGATGCATGATCTTTTGAAATAGGAAACCGAGATCCAAAAATCATATCACCGGGCCACCAGGGAGGAGGAAGAGTTCTGGCATCAAAATTCTAGAAGTACGTGGCTATTAGTCGGAGACAAGAATACAAGCTATTTCCACAAACAAGCAAAATCCCATAAGCAGTTCAAAACAATTAATGAAATCCAGCATCAAGGGTAGGAGATAAAATATTTCGAAGGAATAAAGCAAGTGGCACAATCCTTCAAAGATCTGTACTTTGACTCAGATGAGGCCCCCATTGATGCTAACTCCTATCCGCTGTTGTTTATCCCCCAGCTAGTTGATAACAAGGTTAACATAAGACTGATGGCACTGATCAACATGCAGGAAATTAAAAAAACACTAGATCACATGGAAGAAGATAAGGCCCCTAGACCTGATGGCTTCATGGCTCGATTTCTTCAAGGCATGCTGGCCAATCATCAAGGATGATTTGTTCAGAATGGTGAGGAAATCCCAACACTGCAGGAAAATAGGAGGGAGCACTAATTCTGCATTCTTGGCTCTTATTCCAAAAGAGAGAGGTGCAAGCAACTTCAGCAGATTTAGTCCCATCTCCCTTTGCAATACAGGCTACTAGATAGTCACAAAAATCATAGCTAATAGGCTCAAGAAAATTCTCCCCGAGATCATCCCTGATAAGTAAGGCAGCTTCATCAAAGGGCGCCAGATCCTGTACAATATTGTCTTGGTCCAGGAAGCAATCCACTCAAGCTTTCAGCGAAAAGAAAAAGGTATGGTCTCCAAACTTGATTTAGCTAATGCCTTTGATAGAGTCAAACATGATTTCCTGTTCAAAGTAATGAAGAATATGGGATTTTCCCAAGGGTTCATAAATTGGGTAAAAGCTTGCATAAGCGCTCCATGGATTTCCCCTTTGGTGAATAGGCGTGCGACTGGATTCTTTCTATCCTCAAGGGGTCTGAGTCAAGGGTGCCTATTGTCACCGCTTCTATATTCCATTCAATCCTCAGTCCTTAGCTTCTAGTTGGATCACTGTCAACATCTTCAATCCCTATCGAGTCTAAGGATAGTGTCTAATGTCAAAGATATTAATCACGCACAGTTCACAGATGACACTTTTATGCTAGGAGGGGCCAATAGCATCATGACATGGAAATTCAAAAGGGAACTGGACTTGTATAAAGAGGCCTCTGGCAGCAATATAAACTATCTAAAAAGTAAAATTTATAGTTGGAATTGCTGCCCGAGAGAAATGCTTGACTTCACCCAAGTGTTAGACATGGATGGGCTCACGATTTGGGATTCATTCAAATATCTAGGAATACCAATCTTCAAATCCGGTCCCAAATCATCTCATTGGCATTCTCTCCTAGACAAGTTGAAGAGTCAGATTCAAGCGTGGGGAGCGTCTTGGTTGAATCTAGAAGGAAAAGTGGTGTTGCTCAAGTTTGTCCTCACAAGAATCCCCATTTACCAGAACTCAATTTTTTTGGCACCAAAATCCTTTTCAAACAAAATAGACGCTCTACTAAGGATGTTTCTGTGGGAAGGTGGAAAGAAAAATGAGCGTAAACTTCACTTGATCAGCTGGGGGGGAATTAATAAGCCACTGCTAGAAGGGGGCCTGTAGATCTGAGATATTGCCTCTCACAATCTTTCCTTGGGTGCCAAAATACTTTGGAAAATCATTTCTGGAAAAAGATCTTGGAGCAAAGAAGTGCTATGGAAAAAATACTTCAATGGATCCCATAGAAGGTTCCTTGATTGCCCATTGAAAGTACTTAGAAGATCCCTAATCTTCACTCTCTACCTCAAGTATCTAGATAGATTCAAATCCAATCTTACCTGGATCCCTGACAATGGGAAAAGAATTATAATTTGGGAGGATCCAGTCCTGGGAGACCCCCCCCCTTGTCACCAAGAAGGACTGGACAACATGAAATCGTGGCTGCAATCCATCAACCGTGTCAGCCTCTAGGACATTTTGGTTTGGGAATTGGATGATGATAGCACTTGGAAATGTTAAATTTTCATATGCTTAGCTAAGAAATCAATATTTAATTTCATTTTCATGTCAAAAGCATATAAACAGGATCACTGAAAGATAGACAAGCACAACCATAAAAAAGGAACACAAAGATTTATCCTGGGAAAACCCTAAAGGGAAAAACCCAGCAAAAGCTTCCTCAATATAGATGCCCCAAAAAGATAAAAGATAAAACCAGCAGGGAGATCAAAGCCTGATCCTCCTCCTTCTCCAGCTACTTCTCTTCTCCACTAATGCGCTACACAAGTGAGAGTGTGTGTGTCTCAAATGAGGAGCACTATACCTCTATTTATATTCATCCGTTCACTTAAGTTAACTCATTTGACATGTAGGTTCGAGTTAAATGATGTAGGCTCGAGTTACACATGTAGGCTCAAGTAACCACACTGGAGTGCTAATGACCCACCTTTACAATTAGAGGGGACTACCTCATGACTCTTATTAGTTCTTCCGATTAGGAGCATCGGGGTACAATGCAATACAAGTGGTTCTCCCGGTAGGACCATCAGGGACCACAAAAATATACATATAGAATATTCTTCGAAGTTACAATATTTCAACACTCCCCCTTAACGAGAAGGGTATTCTACAACAACATCAACAACAACAAGAGTAGAGATAGGGGACATAATCAACATCAGCAGGGTAACACATCTATAAATCATTGGAAGCTTTTCAACATCATGTAGTCTTCATCTTCAATCTTCAGTCTTCATCATTAGCAACATCTTCAGTCTTTGATCAGCAACATCTTCAACAATTTGATCTTTCAATTAGCAACAACATCTTCAGCACTTGGACCTTTCGATCAGCAACATCTTCAACACTTTGACTGTTTGATCAGCAACAACATATTCAGTATTTTGACCTTTCGATCAGCAACATCTTCATCACTTTGACTTTTTGATCAGCAACAACATCTTCAGCATTTTGACCTTTCGATCAGTAACATCTTCAGCACTTTGACTTTTTGATCAGCAGCACTATCATCATCATCATATTCTGATCTGTCGATCATAATCATTATCACATTCTGATCTTTCAATCAGAAACATCATCATCATACTCTGATCTTTCGATCAGAAACATCATCATCATACTCTGATCTTTCGATCAGAAACATCATCAACATACTCTGATCTTTCGATCAGAAACATCATCATCATACTCTAATCTTTCTATTAGAAACATCATAATCATAGTGCATCATCATCATACTCTGATCTTTAGATTAGTACGGCATCATCATCATCAGCAACAACCTACAATCCACAACTCAAAGACAAAAGTCTTTGGATCATTTTTGGACTTAAAGTCCAGGGATGATACAATCCCACCACATTCTTGATAACCGAAGTTACTGGATTGATTATGGGAGAATCAGTCCCTATCACTTTAGGACAAAGTCTAAGGACGATGCAATCCTACCACATTCTCGAGGACCGAAGCCATCGGATTGATTATGAGAGAATCAGTCCCTATCACTTTAGGACTATGTCCAAGGATGATGCAATCCTACCACATTCTCGAGGACCAAAGCCACCGGATTGATTACGGGAGAATCAGTCCCAATCACTTTAGGACTATGTCCAAGGATGATGCAATCCTACCACATTCTCGAGGACCGAAGCCATCAGATTGATTACGGGAGAATCAGTCCCTATCACTTTAGGACTATGTCTAAGGATGATGCAATCCTACCACATTCTCGAGGACCGAAGCCACCGGACTGATTACGGGAGAATCAATCCCTATCACTTTAGGACGATGTCCAAGGATGATGCAATCCTACCACATTCTCGAGGACCGAGGTCACCGGATCTATTATGGACAAATGTCCTGGGATGATACAATCCCTCTTCATTCTCGAAGACTGAGGTCTCCGAATCACTTTAGGGCAAGTGCCCAGGGATGATACAATCCCACCACGTTCTCGAGGACCGAGGTCACCGGATCTATTATGGACAGATGTCCTAGGATGATACAATCCCTCTTCATTCTCAAAGACCGAGGTCTTTGGATCACTTTAGGGAAAATGCCCAGGGATGATACAATCCCACTACAACATCACTACTCCCCCTTTCGAGGAAGGCCTTTCCGAACAACACCAAGCTTGTCTTGAAAGTGTTCGAACTCTACTTGAGGCAGAGGCTTCGTCAGTACATCATCATCCAAACCATCATCATCTACATCTTCAGTATCTTAATACTGATCTATCACCATCTGTATCTCCAATATGTGAATACTAAAAGCATCATCATTGATATCTTCAGTATAGAAATACTGAAAGCATCATCATCTCTATATTTAGTATAGAAATACGAAATCACCATCATCTATATCTACAGTATGTAAATACTGAAATATCATCTATATCTTCAGTATGGGAATACTGAAATCATCATCATCTATATCTTCAGTATGGGAATACTGAAACATCATCATCTCTATATTCAGTATAGAAATACTAAATCACCATCATCTGCATCTACAGTATCATCATCTGTATCTTGTATGTAGAAATACTGGATTTCTATGTGTTACGTTGAAAAACAGGGTTCTTTGTCAACACAACTATGGTTATCACATAGAATCATTGTAGTATCCATCTTCAGGTCAAAGAGACCTGATATCAGCTTCTGAAGCCATATGGATTCACAACTTAGTAGAGCAATCTGCTATGTATTCTACTTCAACCGTGCTAAGAGAAACACTGGACTGTTTCCTGCTAAACCATGAACTCATAGCAGAGCTCAAACAAAAGCATCTACCTGATGTGTTTTTCCTGTTTGAGATACTTCCAGCCCAATCTGCATCTGTGTAGCCATATAATCTATACTCATGGCTACCATCATAGTATAGACCAAAGTCTATAGTCCCTTTCAGATATCTCATCACATGTTTTGCAGCTACTAGGTGAACCCGTCTTGGTTGAACAAGATATTGACTTAAGGTGTTCACAGCAAAACAAATGTCTGGTCTGGTATTTGTTAAGTACATCAATGACCCAATGATCTGTCTATAGTGAGTCACATCCACTAACTCTAATGAGTCATCATCTAACAGCTTCAGGATGGATTCCATAGGTGTGGCCATGACTTTGCATTCCAACATATTGAATCTCTTCAATATCTCTATACTTTCCCTGGTTGAGAAATATTCCTTCTGAACTTTGCCATACTCCCAGACCTAGGAATAATGCATTAACCCAAAGTCTTTCATCTCAAATTCTTCTGCTAGTTTCTTCTTGCTTTCCATGATCTATTTCTCATTCCCTGTCAAGAATAAGTCATCCACATATAGTAATAGAATGACAGGTTCATCTTCTACAACCTTGTAGGAAAGGTTAGGATCGACTTTACTCTTGGCAAAGCCCATGCTCATTAGGAAACTATCTATTCTTCCATACCAAGCTCTGGGAGCTTGCTTCAGGCCATAGAGGGCCTTCTTCAACTTGCATACTTGATTCCATCTGTCTTCAACTTCAAATCCTTGTGACTATTCGATGTAAAGCTCTTCCTCAATCATACCATTAAGGAAGGCTTGTCTTTACTTCATCATGGAAGAAACTACCATGGTAGTTTTGAAGGAAGTGTACCTTGCTTCCTGGAGTAAGTGTCTATTCAGAGTTAATTCCCTCTTTCTGATAGAAACCTCTAGCCACAAGTCTTACCTTACTTCTATCAGCAACATATCTTATCTTGCAAATCCATTTGGAAGATACCACATTCTTGCTTTCTGGTTTGAGTACTATATCCCAAACATCATTCTAGTATCATAACATCTTGTCTTCTCAGATCATCAACATATCCTAGTCTTCTGCATTCAACCTTGAAGGTTGGAACCCACTTTACTCTTGGTTAAGTCTCGATCCATCATGAATCTATCCATCATGTCATACCATGTCGAACTCAGATATAATTTTCTATAGTCACTCCCCCTGAAGTGGAGTATCATCTTCCCTCTTCATTCTGTACATGTGGTTGTATGCTTGATATATACTAGTCAATAGAGTATGTCATGTCATAGTCTATTCTTTCTGAGGAAAATCATGAACCTTGATTTGTACACTTGTTCTTGTAGATCCATATGGAAGATACTATGTACTTCCCTTTATGTCTCGAAATCATATCGTATACATCATTCCCCATGATCAACTGTTATTTTTTTTTTTATCATAGCTTCTTTCATAGCATTCTTTTCTTCATCTTGAGTTATCTCTTGTAACCATGGTGGTCTTCATCCTTCAAGGTGGATCTACCGCTTTCTGAAGCTCTTTCTTTCGTCATGGTGTCTCTGACCCTGGGAGCTTCAAATTCTTGTTTATTGGAGTGAATCTTGAATTGTCATCACTTGTTCTTCGGAACAAGTCTCATCCTTCTTTTCTTGTAGGAGGTTGTACAAGACCTTTCCTACAATTCAAATGCACCAGTTGCATGGTTAGAACTATTTCCTAAAACATATGCATAATGACAAATTCTTATGCATCATGTAACTGTTTAGTCAATACAACATTCATCCATATCTCACATAAACTTTCTAGATGCCTTCCATCTCTACCATGACATTA
>LPNX010036995.1:59188-79668 GCA_001517045.1 Pseudotsuga menziesii
AAGTGATAAGATGAATAAGAGGTTCTTCAAGAATTGATTTCTTCATATTCCTCGTCGCTTGAGCGATCTTCTTTGAATGGTGAGAGCTTGATCTTCAATTGCTCCCATCTTCTTCTTCTCTTCTTATGAGTCAAGCTGAAAGCAATTACTTCCTTCTGGAATACATTCTTTGCATGAATGAATCCCATGATCCTGGGAGGCCAATCAAGGTGGCTATCACCACTTCTGCATTCTCCACTTCTTCTTCTACCGCTGCAAGTTGTTGTGCGTTCTGGATCTTCACATTCTTCAACTGTTTTCTCAAAGCCATCTTCTAATTTAAGTTCTTATCTTCAAATAGCTTGATCAAGGAATCAAACATCTTCGGTTCCTTTAGAGAAGACACTTGTGGTAAAATTTGATCCGTGATTGAATCAACAATGATCTTCTTGGCCTTGATCAAGTTCTTCTTGTGTAAGGCTTTGAGCCTCATCTCCATATGGAACTGGAACCTCTCTACTCATGTAGGTGTCCAATTCATTTTCTTCAGAGAGATCAAATACTTCCATGCTTGGAAGTTGTCAACTTTACCAATCTTATCATTAAGCTGATGTGATAGATCACTTTGAAATGAGAACCTAAAATGTAAATAGCAAAAGATTAGATCTTATCGATTTGAGGTGTCCGTCCTACTTCTAGAGCTAGCTGATTTAGGGTTTGTCAGAGAAAATCTAATTTTCAAAACTTGGAATATTTAAGATCTGATTGTATAGAAAGATAGATCTCTTCAAATGGGGCTGTCTAATGTACTCCTTTTCTGAAAACAGTGGAGGGAAGCTCCCAGAATAGGAAGCCCTAGTTTTCCATTTTCTTCTGCAGAAATGCCTATCACTGTTTCTGTCATATCTCCGAAATTACTGCTTGTATGTGTCTGAAATTTCGCATTGAGGTAACCTCGCATGTCCCTGATCCAACACCCTAGGTTTCATTAGAATTGGTTTCATCAATTTGGATTTACGATCCTTTTCCCATGGTGACCTGTTACAGGACTGTTCAGAATAGCGAAGTTGTACGGACTGCCACATGTCATTGTTTCATCTTCTGGTTCTGAAATTTAGACCACAGAAATTACAGTCCATGATATTTCAGGAAAATCTTCAGTAATTCAATTTGGACCTCTGTATCCCAATCTATAGCAATTTTCCCCAGGTGTCCTGTTTAGGGATGAATTCTGGAAGAGGTTGGAACCCTAACTTGGAGGGATCATATCTCCCAGAATATAGCGAATCTAAGGCTGAATTTTGGATACAATGTACAGAAGGATTTTATCTTCATCCTCTGAAATTTTCAGCTCCTGAACCTTCTCCAATATTAGGATATAGTGAATGTACCAAAACTTAGCAGTTTTAGTATTTAGGGTTTTTCTGGCTTGGGGTCAAACTAGGGTTTGACTTTCCCAGAGTTTCACCCAACCAAAAAACTTGATCCAGGTCTCTAGACTTCGATTTTGATGAGGAGAGAAATCCTATGCTGGGCTCACTCAAAAATTATTCTTCTGCAAGAAGCCCTAATTTCCCGCACCGAAAACTGAAAATGCTTGGAATCGAATTCTGCTTTGATAGAAAGATGCGCCCTTCAATGGAGAGTCAGCCTAGCCTTCTTTTGCTGATCAATTGTGGAGAGAGAACCAAAAAGTAAGAAGCCCTAGATTCTGTAGCTGCACAATGTCTTATTTTCAGGGTGGCTCTGATTGCATGTTAAATTTTCATATGCTTAGCTAAGACATCAGTATTTCATTTCATTTTCATGACAAAAGCATATAAATAGGATCACTGAAAGACAGACAAGCACAACCATAAAAAATGAACACAAAGATTTATCCTGGGAAAACCCTAAAGGGAAAAACCCAGCAAAATCTTCCACAATATAGATGCCCCAAAAAGATAAAAGATAAAACCAGCAAGGAGATCAAAGCCTGATCCTCCTCCTCCAACTACTTCTCTTCTCCATGTTGGCCTGATTTTCTGAATCTTGGCCAATAAGGAGGTTTTGTCCACACAATCAGCTTAAAGCAGCGTCCGGTATGTTTGGATTAACAAAACCTCGCAGGTTATGGTCCTGCTACCAGCTAGTTTGTCTCTTAAGGAGAACTTAAAACCAGCAAAATCTAACCTATTCTAATATTTATCCTACCTAAATACCTAAAATATCCTAAGGTTGCTTTCTTAAGGAAAGACTTCGATTTTTGGGAAGTTTTCTAAATATGAAAACTTATGTAAAGTATACAGAATGATTTAACAGTGCTAATTTAAACTTAAAAATAAAATTTAAAACTAATTAATCTATCTATCCTATTTAACCCTATCTCAGCTGAGAGCAATTTTAAAACTATATTAACTATTAATCAATAACAGAAAAATTGGAGTGTGATCGAAACAAACATATTTAAATCACAACAAAAGTCACTCTGCTAAAATAGAAATGAAATCTAACCTATAAACACATAGTTAATTTCAATTTCCTAAAATTGATTAATAATTAATGATCAAGATAGTCATTTGAATTTGAGATAATGCTTATTTAAAGTTCACTGTTAACATACAAATGAGATTTTAAATAAACAGAAAAGTATATCATTAAAATTTATGTTTATAGTAAACACACTAATAAACAAAACCATAATGAAATATTTATTCAAACACACTAACTTGAACTGATAAAGTTAAATAGATGATTAAACATCAGTATGTCACAGCAATACCGAGTTAATATATAAGCAGAAACCAACAAACTGAAATATATATATATATATATATATATATATATATATATATATATATATAATCCAAAAAAACGAAATACCAGTCACAGTATTTGTTTGCAGATGTCCAGTATCATTCACATTAAAGCTTCAACTCCAAGTATGGTATGGTACTAGTAACGATATATATTTCAAAATAAGTTGTTTATGCACACTCCATCCTCTCGATTTCATCAAAACTCTTCACTTATATACTACTAAGAGTCAGTTTTTTGCTATAAAAGTTTCCTGCTACATTATAGGGACTATTTAACCAAAAGGGCATCTAATTACACCTATTACTAGAAATAGAAATCGTCTGGCCTGAGTCGAGGTATCTCAGAAAGTTTTTGACCATTGATAAAACTCCATGTTGTAACAAATCAGCAACATCTCCATGCCATCGTATAACCACGTCCTGTATTTCTGGAAAGGGGTGATGATAAAACTTCCTGCATTAAATTCAATCAACGCATCATATTAAAATCAATTTAACACAGCTAACAGAAATAACTTAAAATTATAAATGCATGCCTGTTAAATCTCCGATTTTACAGGCATGCAAAATCGAAATGACCATTACCTGTTATGCTGTGACATATGAGATGAGAAAACCATTCAATTTTCATTATGAAGAGCGACTACTCTTCTAGCTTCAGCTAGTTTAGCCTTCAACCTGATAATTTTAATATTTTGTTTTTCAATCCGGTCAAGTAGCAGCTGATTTGTACTTAAAATTGATTTCTTGGACTTTTTGTATTGATTCTTCTTAATGTTCACCTTTTTCCACCTATCAATCCATTCTAGCAATTCTTTTCTGAAAGTTTTATTTTCTTCTTCTAATAAGGCTGTACTTAATAGACACTGTTTGAGATTTCCTTTGAACTCTGTGATTTTATCTTGATAGACATTGCCTAACACCTGTTGCAGGGTTTCGTCTTCTTTATTTACCTGAGGAGAACGAGGACTGTCGCTATGTTGATTGTGTAATGGTTCAAGATCTACAATGTTTGCATTTTTTTTTGATTGGATGCCTTCGACATCATCTGATTGCACATCATTTCCCTGCGCAGTAGCAGAATTCCCTACATCCATTGCGTTAGCGATAGACAACGGAATATCATCCTCAATATTTACAATTGTAGGTTTAGTAGCTGTAGATTTGGAAGTCTGTTGATCAGCCCTATATCCTGAAATCGAATGAATACTGTGCATGCTCCTTGTGACTCTTCGCGAAAACGATAAGTTTTCAAAACTCAACCCTTCTTTGTCACAACAAACCTGAGCCAAATGATTTAACTTATGCATAGAATCTTTATCGCATTCATCAGGTTTATCTGCTTCATCATTTTTATCAATTTCACCTTCGGCTAATCCTTCTTTTAGTTTTGCAGGGTTGCCATCATTCTTACCAAGTTCAGGTTTATCCAATATTTCCCTAGAATCGTAAGGAACTGAAACCCTATCATCATTTTCATTAATCTCATTATCTATGGGCATATTTACGACCTCTGGTTCCTTAACCTCTGAGCTATTAACCTCAGGATTTGTGACCTTTCGTCTTCTACGAGTTCGTGGAGATGGATTAGGCCAGTACTGTGTCGGTCCTAATTGACAATCAACTAGAAACTTATCCCAAGACACACCTTTAGCAGATAATTGAAATTGCAGTAATATTTTTATCAACCCATGGTGACAAAGACTACTGTCAGGGTTATTGAAATTCCTAACAGATTGTGACATTTTCTTAAGACTTTGCCAAAGATAGAAGGGAAAATTAAGTTTACAACCCTTTACTACTAACAGTAACCGTAAATGATATAAGTGCTAATGGGAATAGCGTCCACAACAGGTCACGTACCTTACTAGGATTTCATAGTAAACTCTCCATTCAGGCTTCAGAAATTTCACAGGGACGCCTATACTCAACTTCGTTTTATCCGGTAATGGCAGTAACAAAGCCAAGCACTTCTTCTTGTTGACCATAGTGCCCTTAAACCAGTGTTCTCCTACCTGTGGGAGTTTCGTAGTTTCAGCAATTTTATCTTCGTTGATAACAAACTCGAAACCCCCAATTCGCACCCTGTCATCTTCAAAACTCTTTGCGAACATCTTAGTAATTTCCACATGGTGACCATCGAAACACTTAAAGAAATTTACCCATCCCATTTTCTCAAATCTCTTGGCAACTTCATGGTTAGCTTCAATAAGTTCAAACCCTGAAATCTCAAAACGATTCAGAGGAGACATGGTTTCTCCAGCACTTTCTGGGCTTCGACTCGAAATGAATGGGGAAGTGAAAACAGAGGGAATAGGTATCCATACACACGACATGATGGATAACCTTCACATGCTTCAAATCTAATCGGAGATCTAATCTCTGAACCTGCCATTTTAGCGGGATTTTAAGCAGTGATAAGTGTTACAATTTTCACACTATACCATGATTTATGCCAGTTTATCTGTGCTTAACCATGACTGTTTAGTGATAACCACTAACTTGGCGAACGACGACTGATAGAATCATCATTGCAACCATTGATTATTGACAGTGGTTCATAACTAATAGGTACAACGACGTAATTTGAAATGACTGTTAGCATTTAACACTGTCAACACGATATTACCATATGCATACAACTGTCGACTCTGTCAAGGGGTGAAAGCCACGTTTTCATACCAGCTCATCGATCCAAATGATTGATCGTTTATCAATTTGACAATTGGTTTATTGCATGGCTAGCTAATCCAAACAATCATCCCTATTTTATCATGTTACGTAATGGTATGAAGAGCAATAAATCGCACTCTAATGTTAATGATGCATTGATAAAATGGCTAGATTAACGTCTATACTATATATGTACAAAATTAAGTTTAAACCCTTTAAACATCCTATCGACACATATATACCATCATATAGGATTTTTATCATAAGTAAAAGTTTCCTATACAAACATCATTTATCCATTAACCATCATATTTACAAAGTTTATAATAGGGTATTACAAATGATGTTAATCTTTCAAAATTCTCTTAGTCTTAGGACTAATAATACCCTATTTAACATACAATGTGTTTTATGAAATTTCTCTTAGCATTCATCCCTTAAGTCACATAAATTCATTTTGATGATTTCAATAATTTAATGAAAATTTAAGAAACCTATCTGACAGTTGTCTAAAAGCCAAGTTTTATGATCAAGTTTCTTTCAGCTCTAGAATCATTAAATCACTTTTCCTTTGATTGAGAGTACCTTCAGAATCAATGATTCTGAAGGTGCTCTTTCATAACTTTGAATTGATAAATCACATGGAGAGCTGATCTCTCTTCATTTGGTCAAGAAATGAAGAGGTTGTTGCAGGCTGCCAACACTCCACTAATGCGCTACACAAGTGAGAGTGTGTGTGTCTCAAATGAGGAGCACTACACCTCTATTTATATTCATCCGTTCACTTAAGTTAACTCATTTGACATGTAGGCTCGAGTTACACATGTAGGCTCAAGTAACCACACTGGAGTGCTGATGACCCACCTTTACAATTAGAGGGGACTACCTCATGACTCTTATTAGTTCTTTTGATTAGGAGCATCGGGGTACAATGTAATACAAGTGGTTCTCTCAGTAGGACCATCGAGGACCACAAAAAGATACATATAGAATATTCTGCGAAGTTACAATATTTCAATAGGAAATACTGGGACCTGGAAATTATCCCAAGAGGTTAAAAGATGAAGCCCTCCTTCTGATCGATTCCATTCAAGGGAAAGCACCTCATCCTTGGAAAAAAGGGGCTAGGACTCAGCCTCATGGAAGAACATTGTAGCTGCAAGATACAAGCGAATACATGTAATCCTGCATGTCCCACCTGACCCAACTCCTTGGAAAACTCTCTCGTCCTACAAATCGCTCCCCATAGTTGACATGTTCATCTGGACGATGGCTCACAAAGGAGTTTTAATGAGTGACAACCTTAGAAGAATGGGATGGGAAGGACCTTCGAGATGCCCCCTCTGTTTTGCCAAGGAAGAAACAACAGACCACTTACTCTTTAGTTGTCCATTTTCTCATGAGGTATGGAAATGTTCCTTGAGGCTGGAAACTAACGTCTTCCACATGCCTACAAATATTTCTGAGATGCTAAGGAGCTAGATATCCCATTGCCCCTTTATCTTGAAGCAAAAAGACCAACTCAGAGCAAGTTGGATGTGCCTTCCAAAGTTCCCGATGTGGAAAATTTGGCTGGAAAGAAACAACGAACTATTCCGTGGGAAAAACCATCTCCATACCCAAGTAGCAATCAAATCCAGAACCCTTCTGGGTGAAACACTCGCCTCCAAGTCGATGGTCCTCTCCACTGTTCCCCTGGAACCTGAGGAAGAAAAATGGCTTAAGGAGCTTATCTCGAACTACCAGTAAAGACCAGAACACAGACTCGTTTCAAAAGCAACCTGGGAAATTCGATTGGAGGAGAAAAATTTCATCAAGTGGAGATCTTCGTTGCAAAAGTATTGTTTATTCTTTGATGGGGCCTCGAAAGGGAACCCAAGGGCAGCTGGTGGGGGTGGGATCCTTTTGGATCCTGATGGAAGGATGGAGCTGTCCTTCTCGTGGGGAATGGGGCTCAAAACCAACAATAGGGCAGAGGTGCTTGCCCTTTGGAAAGGACTTTGTCAAGCA
Organism: Pseudotsuga menziesii; assembly: GCA_001517045.1. NCBI lineage: Eukaryota > Viridiplantae > Streptophyta > Pinopsida > Pinales > Pinaceae > Pseudotsuga > Pseudotsuga menziesii. The sequence continues at coordinate 66,649 of LPNX010036995.1, forward strand.
ATCTCCAGGAACATCTAGAATCTTATGATCATCAGAGACTCTAGACTCGTTATCCAGGCTCTCTTCACCCAAAATATGCCAAACGAGGTTAGTCTAAATCAGATTCTAAAGAAAATAAACTTGCTTCTCCATAAACTCAAGGCGGTGAGCTTCTTTCACATTTTATGGACACTAAATTCCATGGCGGACTCTAAAGCCAACAAAGGATCACTCTTGCACAAGGGCGTGCTGTCAATCAATGGGATTAAAATACAAACAAATATCCCCTGAGGTGGCCAGTACAAGTGGGCTCAGAAGGAAGTGGCTAGTGCATGCAGATTCCAACAAATGGTCACCTACTGGAATTGATTCGAGAGCCAAAGTTTACTGGCAAAAGTCAGGAAGGCATCATTTCTACTAGAAAAAATCAGGAAGGAACCACATGATGATTGTTTCGAGGATGAGGAATAAGAGTCGTTGTGACCCAAATATCATGCTACAATCCATGAAGAATGTGAGAAGAGGATCAAAGTGCTCAAAGCCAAAGCTTCCAAGTTTGTTGGCAAAGGAACAACTGATAAGCAAGGAAAGTAAAGGAGGATGTATTTTAACAATCTATCTATTAGCATGACAGTCATCAATGGACGCATTTCTTATTGTTTAGATTCCCTCTTTTCAACATCTATGAGCTTATTCTGTTTACCGAAATCAACTCGCCAGGCTCCCAGATCTTGTGCAATTTTTAAGTTATAAGGATCAATCTCGCATGAGTGTATAAGTCCTGTAATTCTATTAGATGTAATGCTCCAAGTGGTTTCGCTGCTGCTACCTAATACAAAGTCCTTTAACCGTTCACATCAAAAAAAACTTAACAATACATAATCATATATATTTTCCATTACAATCATCCACTTGCCAACTATTCCAATTTGAAATCTTGCAAATACCCAAAAGTACATTCATTCATTGATTATGAAGTAAAATAATTATTCTTAATATGTAATGATTATGTTTTTAATAATGTCTGTCTTGTAAATCAATTTAAGGAAAGATTAACTAATACACAAAGATTTAGTTATCTAGTAATTATTTATCAAAAGATTTATTTAAAATGGGAGGATACATGAATGGAAATTGAAATTGAGGTTCGATATATATTTATATAAATGTATTTGAGGAGCGGACATGTGCTTAATTCTATATATATTTAGTTTTGGAGCCTACATGTGCCTCTTAGTAGAACAAATCGATTAGTCTAGTAATTTAAAAAAAACATTTTTATACTTACAAAATGTCGAAAAAAAATATTTTTAAATGAAAAAAATTGTTATCGAGAATTAAAGATTGCACATATATTAAATTAAAATGCATCGTGTTTATTAAAGTCAATTATTTAAAGTTTATATATATATATATATATGAATTCTAAGCGTCATTCTACAAGTTGTTGAAATAGAAATTGTCTTATATCGTCCCATTTGAAAGAAAAATGTTTCCTTGATGTTGAATTAAAATTTGTGGATACAGAAACATGTATATTAAAATGTATATCGTCGTAATAAATTAAATTTTATACACCAATAAATTAAATGCAAGTGTTTGATAACAAAGTCTCGGTATGGGATGTTTTGATGTGTAGGTTCAAATTTGGGCCTAGAAGATGTCCATTATGTGTCCAGGATGCTGAAAATATTGACCACATTTTTATTTATTGTTTTTATTCCTGAGAAACGTGGAGTCATCTCTCCATCCTTTCTTCCTTTCTGGTTCACGGTTAGATTGGAATGGTACCAATATTCAACATGCTTGGCTTTCATGGCCCCATATTGTTTCATTTACTATGTTTGCTTCTCTATCAGCTTTCGTTGCTTGGGGAATATGGCTAGCCAGAAATAAGGTGATTTTCGATGATGCCCACGTACCTGCACAAGTCTTTGCTGGTAAAAGTTTTGGCATTTTTAAATCTTTCCCCCAGTCGGTCTCTTTCAAACCTGCGTATTATGGACGAGTCCTTTCCATGGGATTTTGTGGATGGTGCCTCACAAGGAAGGCCCCGGTCTGGGGGTGCAGGCAAGGTCGTACACCTATCCAGTTCATGCTCTATCCACTTTGTTGTTGGGTTGTGTGTTGTATCGAACAACTATGTTGAATTTGCAGCCTTTACAATAATTCTAAGACTCTCCCATTCCATTGGCATCACAAAGTTCCAGATCTAAGGCGATTTCGAATTAGTGATTGACTGCTTTAAATTGGAAAAGCCTCCTTGGAACATTTTTCTTCTTCCTCTTTATGAGGATATTGACAGTGTCAGAATATAGTTCCAGAGGCTTTCTTTTTTGTATATCTTCAGGGAAAGTAGCTTCGAGGATGATCTGCTTTCTAAGAAAGGTATTCATCTGTTGGCTAGATTTATTGATGAATGGGAGTTGACTAATGGCTCCATGATTCCGTTGGGAAGAAGCAGTTTCTATATCCCTTTTTGTTTTACTGTGTTGTTGCAATTTTGTTTTTTGAACTTATTTGGTACTTGATATATATGAGTTTATTTCGCTGACTTTATATGCCATCTACACAATTTCTATGTAAACAAAACATTAAATTGAAGTGTATGACCTAAAAGTCTTTTTTAAACAATATGATTTTATCTTAATAAAACTCTAATATTTTTTTATGGAAAAAAAAAACATCAATGTATAACTCATAACTTAAAAGTGAATAAATATATTTTAAAATCAATATGGAAAAAAAGTTACAAATATACTTTATTGTTAAAGTAATGACTAAAACCATTCACAATACCTAGTTAACTTATTAACATCAACATTTCACTAACAAAAACGATATATTCTAAAAATTAACTTTCAACATGACTTAGAGTCAAAATCAAATACATGCTTGCACTCACAATAAGTTCCACTCGAAATCCCTATCAACAGTCAATTCCATGAAAAAGTGATATATGTTGGATTTATCCTTTTGTAATGAGACATTATTGCTTAAATTTGTGAAGATCTTTTCATCTCATTTCTTCCACTCTTTGGCGGATAAAAATCTTTTCATCTCATTTCCTCCACTCTTTTGCGGATAAAGTATTTCGAGAAGGGGAATATATATAATTATCATATAATGACCTTAGTTTTAACCTATGTAATTATCATTAATTTAGATTTTTTTTTATTATAGTTTTTTTTTAATATGGAATGTATTTTTTAGGAAATTTATTGTGCACTTCTTTTTATTATGAAGATGGTATTTAGGGTAAACCGAATTAGATGGATGAACAAAGTTTATCATCAATTTATTCATTTAAGAGCTCAACATTCACTTGCGGAAAGGTCAATAACATTCCTCTAAACTTTTCAAGCTAGACTCAATTCGTATGTCACGACCATTCTTCTCTTTAACATTATATAAAGAAATCGCATGATTGAATTCTAATCATTGTTTACCATTTAATATATATATTTTATCATTTTTTATTAATTTACTTTATAACATTTTTTTAATAATTTAATGACTTTTTCTTTATAATTTAATGATATCTCGCTGTAAAATTTTATAACTAAATCATAACTATGTAAAGAACATGTGATGTCCCCTACCTTGAATCCAAGGTCAAGGACACCTAGAAACCCAAGGATAATGATGAATCAAGGTAATGCATAGCGGAATAAGGGTAACTAACGCTAAGTCATCATGTCAAAGAGCCACTAAAATAAAAAAATTCAACCTTTTAAAATGAAATATAAGAACACAAATGCATATCATTCCCCAATAGACATGCTATGCAAGGTAAATGCAGGCATGGAAAAACAACTAGATCTGAGCAATCCATTAACATGATTTCAAACATGAAATATCAGATCTATTACAACCATTTAACTTTAATACAGTCATATATGCAAGCCACCATAAAAAATGTCAATAAACAGAACTATAGGATGCCACAATCAACCATATTAACAATGTTAAAAATCTGATATACTCACTACCACCTACAACCATATTAATATAACCAAAAACCTTATATGAAGGTTTCCATCTACAATCATATAATAGATAAATAGATCAGATCTCATGGATGCCACCTACAAACATGTAAACGACAACAAAATCATATCAATGAGCACATATATATCATAAATTGCAGTAAATAAACATATCACAAAATACTCATCTTAATGAAAAGAAACTAGCTTCAACAGGCCCAACGTTCCATCGAGCTGTAGACATGCCATGTTCATACACATTTCAACATGACATTTTCCCCCAATATGAGGCCATAGACCCACAACAGATGTAATCTAAAACCAAAAGGTATGGTACACTCATGTTAACACCAGGAACACTTCCACACAAAAACAATTGTATCTCAATCAAAGGAATCCTTTTTCAATGAAACAAAAATTATTTCTTACTGCAAACAATGTTCCAAGCTCATTGGAATAGGTCTCACAACCCATAATTTCTCAGAAATATATGAATCATAACATATGGTTGAGGCCCTCTCAACACCATGAGAATACCACAACTACAACTTTCACCATCTAAACTTTACTTTCCATCTCCTCTACCTAGTGAATTATGATCCCCCCTGCATCACAAGCCCTAAGCACATCACCACCTTCACCCATGATTTAAGAGCTAGATTCAGACAGAGACAAACAATGGGATAAGGAATCTTGTTGTGTAAGCATAGATCAGTCTTCAATCCCATTATAGGGTCTTCAAACCTCATTACAAGGCCTCCAATCTTCAACAATACCATGTATATCGTACTCGAGAGCATGTATTTCCAAACAATATAGCATACTCCTACCCTAGAGAGCTCAATAAGAGAGAAGAAGAATGAAAGAGAGCCAATTTGAATCCTTCTATATTCATTCAAATTCCCAAGGGAGTACTAAGAGAGGTAACTCAAATTTACTGGGGGTTACTTGATTAATGAGAGAGAGGTTACAAATAGAGATTCCCTTTCCCATAATACAAAAAGGTGAAACTAATGATGAGAGTTACATTTTGCAAAGGGTGTAGGCTAAAATATCCAGTGAGGGCACACTAGCACATGAAGAGTTACAAATGACACCAGACTAAGGCCAAGGAAGGCGCACTAGTAAAGAGGGTCCCACTAAATATACAAGATGGTGTAATAGTACCTCCATAAACAAAAATAACCAAAAATGTTAGGGAGAGAAACAACTCTTAGTCCCTAACCCCTAAAATGTGGAATCCATGCCTCCCTGTTCTCGTTAGTTGTCCATCTTGAGTTAGTTATTTATTAAATAATAATAATAATGTCCAATTCCATAGTCTTGACACCTTATGCCCTAAGAAACAAACAAATAATAACATATGTTCGGGGTATTAAAAAAAACCATAAAATAACAAACAAACTCAAAGATAAAATGTAAATAGACATTTAATTATAAACATCACGTCGTAATAAATCCCACAAAGATTAGGCTCAATATGTACACAAAGATAACTAAAGTGGCAACTAAAGGATAATGGATTTTCTTGTGCGCCAAATCTTGAAGGGAAGTCGTGAGGTGTTTTAAATCTTTGATCACTAACAAACCATACTTGCTCATTTAATTAGAAACATCGTGCAATAAGAAATGTCACAAATTTTAGGCTCAATATGTACACAAATATTACTAAGTTGGTGATTAAAGGATAACACATTGTCTTGTGCACCAAAGCTTCAAGGGGAGTTGTGAGGTGTTTTCCATCTTTGATCACTAAAAAGGATAATGCAGTGTCTTGTGCACCAAAGCTTCAAGGGGAGTTGTGAGGTGTTTTGCATCTTTGTTCACTAACAATTCAGATTTGCTCTTATAATAGATTGTAATATCATATTTACACAATTCATATTATTGAGATTGATACCTTATTTGTGACTTATCCATGGGAATAGAATTGGGCATTGGGAACAACATTGATCCTCTTTATTCCTTTCCCTCAAGTTGTTGGTTAATGCTATTGATCTAAGGGATGGCTAGCTCAACTTTTATCATTATAGATGGTGCAAATTTATTATTATCACATATCAATTGAGTATTGGTGATTGTTGTGTGGCAAGGTGATTTTCACTAAATTAACTTTTATTATAAGAGATGGTGCAAATTTCTTATTATCACATGTCAATTTGATATTAATGATTGTTGGAATGAATGGCGATTTTGATTTAATTAAAAAAAATGGTTATTAATTGAACCAAAACCATTATAAGAATTTTCCACATGATGTAATGACACAACTTATATCATGGGCTTGGAAGTAGTGTGGTTGATTATGTCATTTTCGATTTCCCTTTATAAAACAAATAATAAATTTTGACATATTAAATGACCATGAAATTGACTCGTATCATAGAACTTTAATCGTAACTCTCAATTTTGTCATGCATAGTAGTCCCATCGAAAAACAATTCTTAGGTCCAAAAGTACTTAATCTTTGACAAAAATAAATTTGATATTTTTGTAAAAGATTTAAATAATAATTCGTTTCCCATCTCTAGTAAGGACAATATAGAATATCTTTATCATAATTTCTCTACAACTCTCTCATCTCCCATTAACAAGTTCTATCTTGAAGTGTCATGTAAAAAGAGAAACAAAATGACCAACCCTTGGTATGACAAAGAGTGTAAAATTACAAGAAGAGAAATTAACGAATCTATTGATGAGTCCCTAAAAGTTGACATGATAAAAAGTACAAATCCCTCATTTAAAAAAAGGCACTATACAAATAATAAGTAGGAGAAGCATTTACACCTCTCTAAAATGGATCCTAAGAAATTCAAGAGGAAAATTCTTACTCGTGGAAACTAAAGAGATAGTATTATTGCTTTGAAGGACTGAAATTCCTATCTTATGAAGCTTTATGAATCCCTTGATGCCATGGACAACATTCTACCCCTCTTTATGGAGGATGAAGTTGTTTATTTAGAAAATATATATTTTGGGATTAAGCACATTATGAAGGGGAAAGATAAAGACATCAAATGTTACCAAGAAGAAATCCTCAAAATTGAAGGGCTTGTCCTCATCCCTCACAACTATGAGCCCTTCAATCTAGCGGTTAAGAAAGGTTTCCCCAAACCTTGGACCCAGAGCCTTATTGTACCCATTTTTAAAAGTGATGATAAAAATAGCCCCTCTAATTATAGGACTATTATGATTATCCCTCTCTTGGCCAAGTTATATGGTATTATTTTGGAAAATAAGATCAACATATGGCTAGAAATTCAAGGTAGATGGGATAATTTCCAATCCAGTTTTAGAATATAACATTCCACCATATACCACCTCATTGCTCTAAATATAATTGCAGAGGAATTCCATTATAATAAATCCAATTTCCTTTGCTTCTTTGTATACTTTCACAAAGCTTTTGATATTGTGTAAATAACATGTTGAAAACATTAGAATATCTCAAGGTTCCTTTTGAGTCGAGAGGCACTACAATAAGGTTGTACGAGAATGTCATTGCCAAGTTTAAGAATAACAGGGGTTGGTCAGAAGATATTAATTATAATATAGTATTTAAGCAAGGTTGCCTCCTCCCCCCTACCATTTTTGGTATATGCATCAATAAGTTAGAAGGTTGTTTGGTAGAGGCAAGTTGCACTGACATGATGTTAGAAATAATTGTTATCATCCTCCTTCTTTATGCTAATGTTAAGTATTGATGGTAAGGTGTCCCTTTGATCTTGATAAGCAATTAAAATTTCTCAAGTATTTTCTTACTAGTATGGGAATGACTATTAATATCGACAAAACCAAAGTTATGATAATAAAATCCAATAAGGTCATTGTGTTAATTTTTGGTATGAAAATAAAAACTTGGAGGAGGTGACTTCCTACAAATATCTTGGGATTGATATCCATCACAAACTTAATTGGAACTACATCATCAATAAAAGGATTAATGGGGGGTGGAAAGCTTATTTTGGTCTTGAAAACTGTTATACCTAAATCCTGTCACCATCATGTGATAAGATCCTTAACTTCCATGTTTGCCCTTAATCCCAACACTTGGAGTGGAAACTTGCTTTGTTTGTCAATTCTACTTGAAAAGACCTAGCACCGCGCTTACCCTGTGGCTGATGAGAGGTACCTTGCTCAGCACCGCCTATATCCTGTTATATAGAAGTGGTGCCACCACCTATAGTCTTTGTTCTTAAAGCAGTTCTCATCTAAACCACTCTGTCATAAGGGAACAAAAGCGGTACCCTGGGTAAAATGGGAAAAAGAGAAGATTCACGAGGATTCTAGATCATGATCCTCGTGTCCTCCCTTATCCCTATCATTATGGGTTAGTTTGAGCTCGAGATCCCCCTTGGTAGGATCTTGGAGCCACCTCACCCACAATTCTCTCAACTATTCCTATCCATTGAGCCTTATAAATACAAGCTCATATCCATAGTTGAGAGGGATAACTATAGAGGTATTGTTATGTTGTTGAATTGACTATCTAGCCCAAACCATTGGAGAGCATAGAGAGAAAAGTTGGAGCTTATGGGGATGAAGTGTTTGTCTCGTGGAGGAGCTTGTCGACACTAAGGCAACAGTTGTAGGCTTCTCCATACATTCTTAATGCAAAGCTGGTTTCTGTCCCACATTACTGTTGTTTTGATTTCACATGTATAGGTTGTTAGATTCCTTAGTCACTAGCATGGATATGTAGATGATTTTCTGGTAGCTTTGATGTGCTTGTATGTTTGATATGTTTGCAGGTACACAGGTTCATAATCGAAGCAATATTCCAGGTGTCTACAACATTCAGGGAAGGTCTTCATCCTTTGTCGTTCACTCATTTGTTATGGATCTGAACCATTCAGACCAGAGGAACAGCTTCTGTCCACAGAAGGTGCAATATTCCTGATAACAAAAACAATTGTAAGTCAACAAACCTTGTGATGTGGGATAAAAGAAATTCCTCTTTGAGACTCTTGTCACTCGTGTTCTCCTATATGGGTGTCATGTTTGGGGTTCCAAAATCTCTATAAAATATTGGAGAAGGATTGAGAAAATCCAAAAGCGTTTTATAACTTACAGTATGAAAATGAAAAGAAATGCACCCTATTGTATTTTCCTTATTGAATATGGTATTTCCCCCATTGAGAGCATATATGCGACTAGGTACCTAACGAACAAGAATAAGTTAAAGAACTTAGGAGACCATATATTTCCTACAATTTATTTAAAGTCTAGTCAAAACCACCTGAGGCTCAAGTGGGGTTGGAAAAAAGATGACATGTCTTGGCTAAAGCATTGGGGGATTGATGAAAATGTCGCTTTGCAAAGTATAGATAATATTAAAAATATTATCAAAGTTTAAAGAGAAGTTATGGTGCAATGAAAATTTAGAGTATAAAATAAAATTAAGATATTATAAGGAGGTCATTAACCCAAACATAGAAGATCAACATTATCTCTTTGCCTTAACTGGCGTAAAGAAGAAGATCCACATAGCTAAAATTCAAACGAATTCTCATAAGTTGCATAGTGAAACATGGCATTGGATATTTCCTAAGACTTTGTGGGATGAAATGATTTGTCATCTTAGTGAGACTATGAGTGTTGAGGATGAAAAACACTTTCTCTTAGATTTCCCTTCTTACACTCACATAAGATCTCGGTTTCAAAACTTTTGTTTCAATACGAACTTGCCTAACCTTCTAACTTATCAAAATTATAACAATCTAGGAATACTCATCTCCCAATTTTTTAAGCACATAAACAAATTTATAAAGAAAACCAAGTGGTTCCTTTCTTTCTTAAGATCCAATAGACCAGATTTGGTCTTAGTTCTTGTTAACTATCGTCATCACCATCATGTTCTTATATGTCAGGAATACAATGTGTTGTTATTTTGTTGAAACACTAATAAAATTATGGTTGCTACCTGAATAAGAGATTTCCCATTTTTGTAATGACATAATGGTTATTAGTCCCTCCCGTAGGCAAAGCCTATATGTTTCAATTTACCCTATTAGTTTGGATAGTGATACAAAGAAACTAAATGTATTTTTAAAGTTTGTGAAAAATATATTAATCTGTTTTTATTTATTCAATTTATTTTCCTATTGTTGAATTCTGATTTGCGTATAGGCCTTGAGAAGACTAATTTTATCATTAACCATATTAGATAAAAATAATAATAAAAAAATTACATGCATTATGAGAACTTTACAAAGTTCATCAAATATTTATTTGAGAGTGTTGTATTACTACATCATAGTGTTGTATTGTTGTCTCTCACACACATATTAGTTCTACATATCCCAAATTTTTTTATAACTTATGTTTATATTGAAGTAGTACCATTAATATCTTTAATCTTCTTATATGCAATCTTTAAATTAATTTAAAAAAAATTTGTGCAATATTTATATTTTATGTAAACATTAAAAATAACTCCTTTCCACGTGTTCTTTTTAGTTTAATATAATTTTTAAAATTACATTTTAGTTTAATATAATTTTTAAAATTACATTTTACAATCATAAAAAATATTAATCAACATAATTATAATTTATTATAATTTTATTAATTTTATTTTTTTAAATATTAATATAAATTACATTCAAGTTGAAATTGTAAAATGGTAAATAAAAAAAACTATTACAAAAGAGTTACATTCTTTCCCATTTCATCGTTTACTAAAGACCTATTAATAAAATACATTTGTACTTCATTAATCATCAAAACAATGTGATGAGTCTTGAAATTCTAAAAACTTTAATATGATTTTGGAGTAATGTGATGAGAGAGGACATCCTTAGCCTCATTCTTCTCATATGAAATCTTCACTTTTGAATCTAATCTAACAATATAAACCAACCTTGCTTCATTCCAAAAATTTTACTTTGCTTCAAACCTTTTCTAACCATTCTTCAAATAATTGAGATCTTTTTAATAAGTTTTAAATTTATCTTTCTAGAATTTGATCTCCATGATTATGGATTATTATTTAATTGATTTTTATTTGTAATTTAAGTTACAAATTTCAATTTGAATTTTTTATAATGAATTTGTATTGATTGTATTTTTGAATTTGATATTTAAAATAATTTAGTTTTAAAAATAATTTATATATTAATACCATTAAATATTGACGTTAAAACAATACAAATAATTTGATAAACTTATATTTGTTTTTCAAAAATAAATATTTTTAATTTATTTAGGTTTATCTACTCTATAATATTTTTTTCAAAAGTGTGTAATTTCACAGTTTTTAAGTTTTTTAAATATTAATATCTAATATATAATTTTACAAATTTTTAAATATTAACATTTAATATGTAATTTCATTTTTTTATATTTTTAAATATTAATATTTATTAAATTTAATATTAATATAAAACTTTTTATATTTACTTATTTATATGAAATTTTTTAAAGATTTTTAAAAAAAATTAATTATATATATATATAAGGCATGCTTTTGTTACTATATTAAAATAGATGGTTCTGGATCATATTATTTTAAATTAGAGTTAGGTTTTATGTCTTTGCATGGGTCATACAAGTTAGAAGTCAATTTTTGTTGTACACACTTTTATGTTTGAATGTCTATATATTTCGTGTAATATTTGGTAGTACAAGCCCAATCAATTCAAGCTAGTAGTTAAGTGGTTGTGGTTCTTTCTGGAGTTTTTTTTTAATCACTTAGTGGAAGAAATTTGATGGTTAAATAGTCATCATTTGCCATTTTATACACAAAGAACGACTACTTCATAAAATTAAATGTCATTAATGAAGTGTGAATTTTAAATTCACTCGTCATTTTGAAGTGCATTTTTATTTTTACATAACACATAAAAATAAGTGCATTTTTGTTGGGTAAACTTCACTGGCTCAAGTTTTTTTGGGCCCATGGTATTTAATGGCTCATGGTAATGGTACATTGTATTGCTTATGAAAAAATTTATTTAAAGGTTTCCATGATAAACATTCTTTGTCATTATGTGTGTGCTTGGTTTGATCATTATATTTTTTTTATATTTTTTTAATGATATTTTTGTAAACTTTTTATTTTTATATTATGTGAGGCTACACATTAGAATTCAATATTTCATATAGTTTTTATAAATGCTATTTAAAAAAAATAAGTATTTTTAATGAAAAATAAAATTAAGATTTAAACTTTAAATGAAAAACATATTAAAATTAAAAAATCATGTAATTTTTTTATATGTATAAAATAAAATATCAAATTTCAACTCAATTCACTACATACATATATTATAAAAAATATAATTATAATTTTTGGCAAACACAATATCAATTCATTATATTATTTTTTTACCTTTTAATAATATTAGTTTCATGCTTTTATATGCATCTCAATAAAACTCTAATCCTAATATGAAGATCTAAATTATTTTAATAAAATTGTAGAAAAACATGTTTAAACTGTAATCTACCTCAATATTAATATTAATATGATATAAAATTTGTATGAAAGAAATGTTTATTAATATATGATATAGAATTTATATGAAAGAAATGTTTAAACACTAAGATCAAAAAAATAAAATATAAAACATTTAATAAACATGGAATTTACAACTTAATTATATATATATATATATATATATATATATATATATATAAAGTAAACAAACCTAAAATTAATATGATATAGAATCTATATGAAAGAAATGTTTAAACACTCAGATCAAGAAAATACGATATAAAACATTTAATACGATAGGGAATTTGTAACTTAATAAAAAATAAAATAAAAAATTTATATCTATAAATATAAATATTAATATTTTTTTTTAACAAAAACAGAAAGAGGGGGTTGTATTAACAGGCTGTGCACAGCCATTCATTACAATTTCGAAGGGAGATATATAGCCGGGATGGCACATAGACAACAAGCCATACAAAGTCTATTTCCCAAAACAGAGAGCATAGAATTGCTTCTGAACTGCAAACTAAACGAGTTGTAAAAACCCTCACGAACTGACTACATAGCAGAGTGCAGAAAAACATAATTCATACAAAAATTGATACTAAA
>LPNX010036995.1:79921-221677 GCA_001517045.1 Pseudotsuga menziesii
GATTTAAATGCTCATCAGTCGAGGGGAGAAGGGCTGAACACACGGCCATCACATGGGATAAGACATGACGGGGAATTAAATGCTGGAGGCCGCCAAAACGATGGGGAGGGTGACGGCTGGAAGGGAGGGAGAAGCTAGAAGAGGGGGGCCGGAAAAGGGGAAGGAGAGGGAGAAAGGTGGAAGGAAAAGGGAGAAGGGGTAAGGAGGGAGGAAGAGGGATAAGGCGAGAGAGAGAGGGAACCAAAGAGCTAAGGTAGGATAAAACCAAGATCACTATAAGATAATCCTTGAGAGGGTGGAGTTCCTCTTCGACAGCTTGCTTGTTCTTGATTTGATGATGGTTCCTTGTGGTCCTCTTCATGGAATGACTTTGAAGATGGGAAGATCGTCATCCTGACTGTAATGGCCTTGAGGGAGATTAGCTCCTACATTGGCCATCGCATCTGCATCTTTGTTGTTCTGGCGAAGAATGTGGTAAAATTCAAAGTGCTGGGACAGAAGAAGTTGAGCCTTTTTATATAATCTACGGCATTTGATGTCTCCTATAGGATACCCATTAATCATCTTATAGATGACATGTCTTGAGTCGCCGAAAACCAGAACTTTTTGGAGATTTTTGGTCCGAATGAGGTGTAGACCCTGGAGAAGCGCCATCCATTCTGCTTCATTATTAGTTCTCGATCCAAGTCCCCAAGCGAATCGATGTTCCACTTGTCCTCCGGGATCCACTAGGATCCCACCCGCACCTGCCGCCCCTGTAAATATAAATATTAATATTAATATTAAGTAAACAAACCTAAAATTTCAGGTATGTCAATGATTCTTTAGGAATGATTCAAAGAATGCACACAAAGAAGGGACATTGGATAAGATAATAAACACTCATAGTAATTTTTTGTTTTTTTATCTTAAACAGCTTATGTTTTGTGGCGATCTTTTAATACACCATTGTATGGTTGATTAATGTCACAGTTTATCGAGCTTACACTGTAATTAAGCTTGAACTCGAGCTTGAACATTTTAGCATACAATGATTGTGAGCTTATAGTTTGTAGAGCTCACAATTTTTCAACAGCTTACAATTTGTAGAGCTCAAACAACTTACAATTTGTAGAGTTTGAACTTTTTAATTCTAGATTTGTTGTATCCTTGGTTTTTGGAGTTGTTTTTTTGTAACTTGTGAACAAAAAGTCTAGTTTTGATAATAGTATATGGACTATATCCATTTTATACTTTGATTATAACATGAATATTAAATATAGATTTTTTCTTTGTGAAAAAAACGTTATGTAGATGCAAAAGTATAGAATTATTTTTTAAATTTAATATTATTAAAGTTGGTTATTTATATTGATTAAATAATTAATGCTTAAGTATCATATAATTGATATGAAATATAAGATGTTTTTTATAATCCATGTATAATAGCGTGGTTATATAAAGAGATCATTCACTCAAATCTAAAAGGTCAAAAATATCTTTATGCTATAACTATCTTAAAATATAAAATCAACATTGTTAAAATAAAAATGAACTCTCACAAGCTTTATGATGAAACTTATTATTGGACAAATCCTACAATTGAGGTGTCAAAGATTTTGTTATATTTATGATATTAAAAAGATAGAGGATACAAACCACTTACATTAAATCTTAATTTTTTTTTAATACATTAATCAACTCATCAAAACTAAGAAGAATTAGGAAAGTTTTTATTCAATTTTTTAATTATAAAAACTTATTAAAAAAATCAATTAATAAACCAAAGTTAATTTCAAGTAAGCATAATTACTATTATCATAATTTTTCCTAGGAAAAAAAAATTTTATTCATTAAGAGCGAAAATACAATCTTCACATGCAAAAGCACTTTTTTTTAAATAGTCCATGTACAGACTTTAAAATTTTATTCAAACGAATTTGAACTTCATATAGAGCACTCAGTTTGTGCACATAGCTTCTATTAACAACTTGCTAATCAATATACTTCATCTACAATCAAAATGACAGAGTACCATGTTATCCTTCATATTATACTACCAATATCTTGTACATAAAGTTAGATTAAAAAGTGATTAAGATAATGTAGGGCGGTATTTGATACCACTCTTTCAATGTATTCTTTAATAACAATTTGATTGTCCTGCATAAATAGGCCTTCCTTCGAGAGTATACCAACATCTTGATTGTGGTCCTCGTAAACATGGTCAAATAGAAGTTGGAACAAAAGACTAACAATCTCCTTTAATTGTATAGCTAAGGAAGGAGATTTATGTTACTGATATTTATGTTACCCTTCATCTAGCTAAAGGAAGAAGATTTATATTACTGAGATTTTTGTTACCATTCATCCATCCTATTGCAAGAAGGTAATCCCCCAAAATTTGATTAGAGTAAGAGGAGTAAAAGAACCATAAACACCCCCAAAGTTGTTTGTACCAAACTCCACATTAACCTTCAATGAAAAAAATGAGTGACAAATATATATAGTACACAACCAACCCTACCGAGGTGTTCTTTATTTGCACCATCAAAGAAACTCCATGAAAGTGAATGATTAATATTTAGCTCTCTTATCGTCCGAGGGATTGCGTTCTTCAGAGGATTTGAAATGAGAAAGTATTGCTAAGATCCATGTAGAGGTTTTGAAAGTTAGAAAACATTTTTCCTCAAACAAAAGTGCATTCTAAGTCAACCATATCCCTCGAAGTGCTAAAAATGGTAAAGAAAAATACTCCTTTAAATATTGTGAGTTGAAACATTGATGAAGACATGCTTTAGTGTATGTCTATTGCCAAAGATTTGGTATTTTAAGGTATTGATATAAACATGTCTAGAGTTGGAGCAATATAAAAAAAGATGAGGTTGTCTACTCCCCGTTGCAACACAGTAAGCAAATACTTGACCCATTTTTGTTCATTTTCTAAAGCATTTCCCATGTCAATAGTTTTTCATTAAGCACGCACCACATAAATAGCACTAATTTGAATGGAGTTAAAACTTTCCAGATTTGATTCCACCACCAACCCTTCTAATTTGAGACTAGTCTAATAAGTGCATCATACCCCAATTTAGCATAATAAAATCCCACAAAACGTTCTTGCTCCATATGAGCTCATTAGGTTCTTGTGAGATTCGTATACGATCTAATTCCAAAGTGGCAATAAATTTGTTCTAAGCTGCAACACAAACACCATTGAGACCCAAATATGTAGCCTTCAATCAACCCTGCTGCTAATTTGTAGTCACAATAGGATTTGAAATATGATTCAGTGTGGCCTTATCAATTTCAAGAAGGTGATAGATTAGATCTTTAGCAAGGAAAATATTCTTATCATAGCCCATTATAGCATTAAAACCCACATGAACTTGAGTCCCCAAGCCAAGCTAAGAAATTACCCACAAGTGGAAAAGCTTCAGTTATGGCCTTCAAATGATTTGGGATATTCAATTTAATTTTCCTTTCACTCCTTATCCAATCCATCACATAAATCTGGGCTACATACTTCTAAATTCCTATATATTTATATGTCTAGGCTCCAATAGAAGTGCATCTTTAGAAATATAATCCGCCATTAGAATCAACTTTCTGTAAATATGTGCAAATCGTTTTATCTGAAACGTGTCTGAAACTCACTCTTAAGTTGCTTCAAATTTGTGGCTAGTTGTAGTAGAGATGTGTTGCAGATATGAACTTCATCATCCATCCATTGAATGGTTAGATAAGAATATTTGAAGATATGTAATTGGGATATCCCCAACTCCAATTCCATTTTTAAGGAATAGAACAATGCATTAAATTCTCCTAGATGATTGATATGGTACCTAGACAAGCCTTTCCCATATAACGACATTCTCCTAAAATATGTAGTGCAAAACTTATACGACAACATTGTCCTAGCTCTTGATAGGCACCATTGAAATAACACCATGGAATCTTAATGTTCATGCTCACATCCCAAATCATCCACCTCACTCTAGCTGTCTGTGACGAGGAATAATGGGCCAATAGTTCTAGTGCTTGAATTGTAACCTTGATGTAGGAACTGGCAATATTCACTCAAATAAATGTGAGTTACAAGCCAACAAAATCCTCCAAATTACTAGATAAGGAAATGTCTGCAAAACTTTTAAATATGAACTAGCAAAAAAATCATGAAAATAGTCCATTGTTGAGTTCTTATTCCATAAATTCCCCACCTATAAGTGAGGCTCCACCCCCCTCCACACTTGTCGATATTTCAAGGAGAAAAAAAAGGTGTTCAATAGTTTCTTCATGTATCCTACATAATGGACACATACTTGGACCACTTTTTCCTCTTCTTTGCAGACACTCATAAGTTGATACCTTTTGGTTTAAAACCAACCAAAGAAAAAGCATACTCTTAAGCAATGCTACCACCTCCCATAGTTCCTTCCACCACCAGCAAGTCATCTCAACTAAATCCAAAAGCACAAAGTAGCCTAGTTTAGATGTAAAACTACCCTCTAGCTGATTAAAATCCCACACAAGTTCATCATCGTTATCACATATGCAAGTGTATCTTTCGTAGTAACTCTCTCACAAACACTGCCTATAAATATGCCCAACCTTTCATCAATCCTATCTTCCACACCCCAATCCATCCTTGTTTCCATATACTATGGGAGTAGGATTAGAAATTTTATTTAGAGTGCAATACCCTTGTAATTGCGACTCATGACCATATTTTTAGGAACAATGCCATTGGATTCAGGAGGTTGGAAACACTCTATATCGACTTAAAAGGACAATGAATCCAATTAAGAACAAACTCATATGTTTTCCCACTAGTATCCACCTCCACAAATTGTCCTGAGTTATAAATTTCCATAAATATTTTGTAACAAGTGCAAGACTGAAAAGAAAGACCCTTCCACCTTGATCCTTTAAGGATGCAATGATAGACCATTTTGTAATATGAGAACTCTTGTACTCATTATCCCCTTTCCATAAATAATTAAAATATATATTTTGAATATGTTCAAGAGTACCTTTCGATATATGAGCAAGAAAATGCCAATATGAATGTATTTCCTTCAAAATGGACTTAATGAGTGTAATATGTCCACCCTAGAAAGCCAATATTTATACCAAAAATTTACCTTATGCTAAATCCTTGACACCAACCATATCCAATCCCCCTTGCCATACTTATTGCACTTAAGTTGATTTTTGAGATAATTTATACCCCCTCCAATGTATGGATATCATAGGGAAAGACCCTACTCCAAATGTGGTCATGATTGACATCCACCTTCGAGATATCAATGATATATTTGCACAAATCGATAACCATACCTATATCCAAAAAGAATAAATCAAACGTTTGTTGGAAATGTCTCCCTTCCTCCCCATACCATATGCAAAATATAATAACATCATCCACAAATTACATATGTGTTAGTTGATCTCCCCCTCCAAAATATATCCATTTTATTTTCCTGAGCCTTCTCACCTCATGTATTTCCCTACTCAAACTTCAACCACCAAGAGAAACAAGTAAGGGGATAAAAGGAATCCCCGGCTTAAACCCCTCAATGGTTTGAAGAAATGCAAACCCAATCCATTTATCAGAAGATAAAAAGAAGATGTAGTAACACACACCATAATCCACTTTACCATTAGAGGCTTGAAGTTGATATGCAATAAGACTCGAAGTCTCAAAAAAAACCAAGAAGCATGGTCATAAGCCTTTGATAAGTCAATTTTAATGACCTTAACATGTAAACAAGAGACTTTAATTGAATGCAATCCCTCCTACATCGAACTAATAGCTTCATGAATCATACAACCATTTAGGAAACCAAATTGTTCAAAGGAGAAGTAATTAGACAAGAGGGGATTCAAATGACCATCAACCAATTTTGAAATAATCTTCTATATACAATTACAAAATGGAATGGGATGAAAATCATCAAAATATTTTGGGTAATCTACCTTTGGAATAAAATCAAGAAATGTTAAGTCAAAACTCCTATGCATCTTTCCTGTCAAGCGAACCTCTTCGATCACCTTCAACAAGTCATCTCCAAGCATCTAAAAAAAATCGATATAGAGCTTTATCAACCAACAGTCTGAGCTCGAGCTCTTATCTTTCTGAAAGAAACCAACAGGGACCATAACTCCTCTTTTGTCACTAGTCTATAATAAAACTCCAATTCTATGTCTTAGTAAAATATATAAACTCTTTTATAGATTTCCATATTCAAATTCTATGTAAAAAATGTTTAAACAATAATGCCACATAAATATAATCTATAACACATAAATATATCTATACCATTTTTTTTTGTTTGCTAGTTTTCCCATGACTTGGGATACTAACCCGTGGTCTAAGAAATTGTGACCTAGGAGCATCTAAGCCATTAAAAATACCTAGGGATCGCACCCATCTCAGGCCACACTCACTCTTAACATGGTTGTATTTTAAGTTTCTCCGCCCAACTACCTTGCGGAGATTTAACTCACATCACCATGCAGGATGATGCCCTTCAAAACCAACCATGCTAATGATATTTGACATAATCTATACTATATTGATTTAGATGAAAAAGATATCTAAACGATAAGATAAAAATACTTTAAACCATGTTAATACAACAAATAATTATAACTTCTCCCAAAATTTAAAAAGAAGTAAACTTTCTACCCGACCATTTGCACCGATCGGACGACCAGCAATGCGTTTCACATCACGCATTGCTGGTCGTCCGATCGGTACAAATGGTCGAGTAGAAAGTTTACTCCATTTAAAAATATAAATAAATANTTTTCGTCTCTCGAGGGCCTATGAGGAGCTCCCCCTATCATTAACAACTCTGTCACATCTGCACTACTATAGGCGCAACCCAGATATAAATGAATATGTATGCAATCGAAATCTAGATAAAAATAGCTTGAAACTTCTTGTTTTTTTTTTAAAATTTTGTGGTGGGATACTCTATCCGTACCTGACTGCTAGGTGCCTCATATTCATCACCAACGACCTTTCATTGATCATTACTCAATTGCTAAGGTTTCAATGTAGGAATAAAGTACCTGTCAAAGGAAAGATTAAGCCGCATTGGTATGTCATGAATCCTCGTCAAATATCACATTCAAAGTTTTATTATGAAATATTTTAAGATTTTGGGTTGACCAAGAAATGGTAAGAGAAATTATATAATCAACTTTATAATGTCTCCATAAACCCATGCTAACAATCAACTCTGTCACATCTCCATAAACCCATACGGCTCACAGTTTTGGGCAAACAAATATGACTTTCCTTGATGGCGAGATATGAAGGCCTATCATGTTACTAACAATATCCTAGGGAAAAAAAGGATGTGAGGGTCCTAGGTTTTGTGTTATATGTTGAAAAGATGAAGAGATTGAGGACCATTTGTTTTTATCTTTTGATGTTACAAAGAATATCTGGCAGGAGTTGTCGAGGATGTTATGTTTTAATAAATGTTGGAAGCCAGACTTTTTTGAACAAAGTCTTTCTCATTGGTCTTTGGTGGACAACTCTTGGTCTGCTTTTCCAATATATGTCTGTTGGGATATTTAAAATTAGAGGAATATAATCATATTTGAAAACCATCTTGTAGTGTTTGACAATATCCTCAGGACTATTTTAAGCGAGTTTAAGACCTTCATGGCGGTGAAGACTGTTGAAATATTGTAACTTCAAAGAATATTCTAAATCTATTTTATTGTTGTAATCTATTAGAGATGTTTTATTCCTCCGTCGGGATGTTACTTTTTTATTTGGCCATCATAAAGTCATGAGGTAAAACCTCTGTTGTAAGTTGGGTCAATAGAACCCTCTAGAATATAATATTATATTGTTGTGTCTTCGTAGGTGAAGACAGTCCAGTAAGTTTGTTGGGGCCGATCTGTTAGTGAAAAAGTCAAGTGGAAGATAGAGTATAAATAGAGGAGGTGTGTTCCTCATTTGAAATACACACACTTGTGTATAGTGCACAGGAGAGAGAGAGAGAGAGAGAGAGAGATGTGCAAGGAGAAGGAGCACCTGTTTGGGGTTTTATATTTGTACTTTTGATACATCTATATATAGTAAGTTTTGTTGGGTTTTCTTCCCCTAGAGGGTTTCCCATGATAAATCTGTGTCTATCTTGTGATTGTGTTTCTTTCAGTGATCTTGCATATGCTATTGTTGTGAAATTGAATTGAATACTAATGATATCTAGCTAGCATGATAGAATCATAACATGGTATCAGAGCTAGCATGAATAGAACAACTTTCACAAGGTGAAACTCTCTCTCTTCTCCCTCCAACAAGAAATTAGGGTTTTTGTCAAAGTTGGAATTTTGGAGATCTGATTGCATAGAAAGTTGTGCCTCCATAGAATGCATATATTGAGCCCTAGATCGAATATTTTGAGTGGGTAGATTTGTGGGAAATTCAAACCCTAGTTTGGCTTTGGACCAGAAAACTACATATTCGAATCTCGCAAGTCAATTTTGAGAGGTGAATATTTGGAATCTCCAGAAACCAAGTGTACCATTCAATTCGCCTCAATAAAGCACATCTCCTGGTAAGGTCAGTTTTTCATTTTGAGAAATTTCATTTTTTTCGTGACCTCCTGGATAAGATGGCCCCAAGCACTAAGCTTGAGGATAAGCTAGAAGGCATAGAGAATTTTCGAGCATGGAAATATAGGATTGGCCTCATTCTTAGAGAGAATAATCTTGACAAATACATCAACAAAGAATTTGCAAAACCTGAAGAAGAAGAAGCTAAAGAGAAGCACAAGAAGGGCCTAATTAGGGAAATGAGAATCATTGTTGATTCTATCAAATATCACTTGATTCCTCAAGTGTCATCCAAAGAGACCCTGAAGGAGATGTATGATTCCCTATCCAGAATGTATGAAGGAAGGAACACCAATAGAAAGATGAATTTGAGAGCTCAATTGAAGAGTACCAAGATGAGCCAAGGAGAATCCTTTCAAGACTACTTCATAAGGGTCTCCCAGTTCAAGGAGAAACTAGAAGCCATTGGAGACTCCCGTGATGAAGATGAAATAGTTATGAATGCTCTCAATGATCTCACTCGACCTTGGGATTCATTCATATAGACGATGTGTTCCAGAAAGGAAAGCATGAAGTTTGACATTGTATGGGAATATTGCATCCAAGAGGAGGCTAGAGTAGCCAATAGAGAAGCTCTACTTAAAGAAGATGATCAAGCCTTAGCCACCCATACCAAAAGAGAAAGAAGTCAATATAAATTCAAGAAGGAAAGCCACAAGGAGTCTTGACCTCCCAAGAGGTTCCAAAGTACAAGAGGAAACAATCAGAGGAAATACTACTCCAACTTTCAATGTTTCCATTGTCACAAGATATGACACATTGCCCGAAATTGTCCATTGAAGAAAGAATAAAACAAGAAGATGATGCAGAAGAGTATGTATTATTCTCTGCACTCTCTAGTTATGTGACACCTAGAGAAGATACACGACTTATTGATAGTGGTGCTTCAAAGCACATGACAAGATAAAATAAAACTCTATCAAAACTTCGGAAGAGAAGAACTCTCCTCAGAAAGTATAATTAGGATAAGACTATCAATATCCTATCCAAGGTATTGGTAAAGCAAGCTACAGGCTTGATTCTGGAACTCCCATGAAGATGAAGGAAGTCTTATATGTACCAAGTTTGCATAATAGCTTACTTTCTATCTCAGCATTAGATAATAAAGGAGATAGGGTTGCATTTATAGATGGACAAGTACTTATGTGGCCCAAAGGAAAATGAATTGAGCATGAAGTTGTCATTGGTGAAGAAGAAGGAGGATTATATAAACTCAAGGGACATTTGGAAACAACCCTTGTTCATGAGACCACTAGACCAAGTGAACTATGACATAGGAGGATTTCTCACATCAACTACAAAGCACCACCCCACGTGAGCAAAGTAGTAATAGGTTTACCAAATTTGAAGATCGATCGTGAAGGTACTTGCAAAGGATGTGCAAGAGGAAAGAATTTTAAGAATCCATTTCCGAAGAGTGAAACAAAGACTAAAGGTACGTTGGAATTAATTCATTCAGATGTATGTGGTCCAATGCCATCCACATCTTTGTGTGGTTATGAATATGATGTTACATTTATTGATGAATATTCAAGAAAGACATGGATATATGTATTGAAAATAGAGGATGAAGTATTTAGAAAATTCAAGGAATTCAAAGCCTTAATAGAGAATCATTCATAAAGAAGAATCAAGACACTCAGAACAGAGAATGGTGGAGAATATACTTCAAAAGAGTTTGAATCTTTTTGTAAAGAAGCTAAAGTCAAGAGGGAACTAACCACTCCCTACAATCCTCGACAAAATGCTGTTGCAGAAAAAAAAGAATAGGACCATTATGGAAGTAGTGAAGACAATGATACATGATCAAGATCTTCCAGTGCATCTATGGGATGAACCAACAAGAACATAAATTTATGTACATAATATATTATCCCATAGTGCTCTTGGATTAAAGACTCCAAAAGAAACGTTCACAGGAAATAAGCATGAAGTGATCCATCTCAAGATATTTGGTTTCCCAGTATATGTTCACATTCCAAAAGAAAAGAGAACCAAGTTGGACCCTTCCAAAAAGAAGGGAATATTTGTTGGATACTGTGAAGTCTCCAAAGCCTTTATAATATACATTCTAGGACTCCATCATATGCATATTAGTGTGGATGTAACATTTGACGAAGAAGCATCTCTCCAGAGATCTAGAAAGTGTCAACATGAAGAAATATATGAAGTGGGTGTACCTCCCAAAAATGTAGAAGCTGCACCCTCCCCTGAAAATGAAACATCAGAGGACCATGATATCCTAGAACCTCAAGAACCTCCTACTATGAATATATCACGAAAGCGAAATCCTTCTTGGGTAAGATAAATTATATAAGAAGTAGATAAGTATGGATGTCCAAAAGGCTCCACAATAGGAGGAGGCTTTGGAAGAGGAGGAGAATGAGGTCGTTGATCTGCCAAGTGTTACAATTGTGGGGAATTTGGAGATTGTTATAGAGATTTCCCACACTTATAGTGTTCATGTACCTATTGTACTTCCATTGATCATACTGTCGAGAACTTCCCATAGCTAATCGCAATATGGTAGGCCGGGAATGTTCCTCAACCGCAAAATCAAAATCAGTTGCAGAATCAAAATTAGCTACAAAAGGAGAACCAGTTGCAGAATTAGGGCCAACGTCAAGTTCCACTTTAGAATCAGACTATGAATCAACCTATGAACCCTCCATTGAACCGGAATCTATTGCTAACTCAGAATCATTCGATGAATCATAATCAAGGGTCGACGGTTGCGATGATCTCAACAAAGCCCAGAACATAAGATGTTGGCGTTGCTGTTGTCACTCGTGTAGGAGCCACAATAGGAGAGGATGGGCCTCACCCATATATTCGATTGGCTGGATAGAAGAAGGCACCGTTTAATATCACAAATTGAAAGGAGACATTTTTTGGAGCCCGAGATGCAATCAAAAGAAATCTTGGTAAGTCACCTGTCTATGAAATGCCCGCTACTTTTGATTCTTCACTAGAGGTAGGACCATCGCGACAGCATGGTACCTTGCAACACTTCTTTGAGAGTTATCTGTCACGTGCAAGAGATACCAATGCTCTGGCCGATATTGAAAATTTGTTGCACTACCTGGGGAAGGAGAGGAAGGATTCCGCGGTGAACTCATTACACAAGAAAAAGATGGGCAAAGACATGCTCATGAAAATTCAGATCGGGAACTATGAGGTAGATTCAGTCACCCTGGATCTGGGCTCTGATGTGAATATCCTAACAAAGTAGACATGGCAGAAGATGGGGAGACCAACGTTGGGTTGGCCCCCTGTGTAATTGGGATTAGCTAATAAATCTAAAGTGAAACCAAACGAACGTGTGTCAAGCCTGGTTGTGGACGTTGAAGGTATGAAAACTTATGTCGACTTTGGTTTGATTGAAGTTGTTGAGGGTGGAGGTTCTTATCCAGTATTGCTGGGGATTGGATCATCGGTCCCGTTTCCATGAAACAAAGGTAACTTTGTGTCGTCTCCCACCATCCTGGGCCTTCTTCCTGCAGATTATGATCTACTACTAGAATGTTGTTGACACGTTGGGCAAGTTAATGTGAAATTTGTGTTTCTCCCTGAGTTTGAAGTAGTGCGCAGAGGCATGGGTATGTTGTTGCTAGGGTTTGATCTTACTACTTTCTTGGATGTAGTCTGGGTCTGGTTGTCCTCTTCTTCACTGTAGGGTCACTTCGTCCCATGTGGTTTTCCTTCGTGGTTTTGTGTTTCGATTGCAGCAGGACCTTCCCTTGTCCTCTGCCTCTTCTCTTGTCAAAACCTTGATGCTCCCCTCGTACAACCACTTTATTCCTCGACTTCCCTCACAATCTCGTCGAAAATTGCACCCATCTACCCCTTACCTTCTCATTCGTCTCCCCCCTTTAGTTGTGGTATCGATCGCCTCCGCACACCCGGGTTCTACTACTCAAGGTGCATCTTCAGTATACCCTTTTCATAGACAAGCATTTTAATTGAAAATTGTAGAGACAACAAGAACCTACCTTTGGGTCCATTGGAAAATTCCCTTTCTGTTTCGCTGTAGGACTTGGTAGTGTCGACTACAAACCCAGTGATATATCCTTCTAGAATACTATCTAGCCAGACCTCAACAACTCGCGATGATCTATTGTTGGTTTCTTGCAGTTTCTAGATCAATTCAGGCGTCTAGGATGTTGGTTCTCCTCCTTGGAAATTTGCCTTCTTGTATGTGAACTGTGCCAACCACTCGTATAGTATGGTGGGAAACTCACAGAAAAAATACTCGTGAGGACTGTCGTGTATGTATCTTGCCAAACACTTGTCTGTCGTTAGTCCAGAGTTTTGATTTTATGCTTCAACGAATTCTCGCAGCTTCTGATCGAACCAATCTTTAATTTCTGGTCACGTCGGATGTGACATCTAATCTTGAATTTCTGGTCACGTCAGATGCCACATACCCTCCTCTCAGTCGCAACAGGGTCCCGACAATGAAACCATTTGTTGGCACGAATCCAACCAACAAAACCTAGTCGACAGGGGTTCCCACTCTGTCGACACTCAACTCACCGTGATCTCTCTGAGCACTGACCCAGATAGGTTTTACCCTATCCAGCAACACCCGCGAAGTGGATGCAGTCTCACCCGAGATGTTCAAGGGAGGGCTGACGAAACCAAGTTTCCGCAGAAGGGTAGAGGACTATGGGCATCGACAAGTCATCAACTTATTTATCAGATCTAACCAGTTGTTTAATCATTCACAGAACCATTCGTCATCACTAGTCGATAGATCACATCATCCATTCATATCAGAAGCATCATATAATAGAAATAACCATACTATCGCACAATAGACCTACGAAGATAACATCATTCATAAGAAGTTAACATTGCATCATAGATCAATGTCACACATACTTGTCATTAGATTGCATAAATATAAATAAAAGACTGAAATAGACAAAAGATAACAGTATTTCAGATCAACCTCATCTCTTCATATTAATTCTACGCAATAAATCACGGATCCAAAAAAGACAACAATTTAACCCTTAGTCATAACTCAAAAGATTTAGATTACAATCGATGATCATGACCAAAATATGTATCCTTACATTCACAATTATTCTTCTATTTATAGGCTTACGCATTTACATTCATGGTCCACTTCTAACTAACTCCTAACTGATTCTACCAACTAATGACCAATATCCACAAAATATGGTAAAAAAGTACAAAAAGTGGCATAAAAT
The DNA here is from genome assembly GCA_001517045.1 of Pseudotsuga menziesii. Taxonomy (NCBI): domain Eukaryota; kingdom Viridiplantae; phylum Streptophyta; class Pinopsida; order Pinales; family Pinaceae; genus Pseudotsuga; species Pseudotsuga menziesii. The sequence continues at coordinate 93,763 of LPNX010036995.1, forward strand.
ATTAAAAAATAGTCTATCTTCCTCCTTGCGTGATATCTTTGTCTTGCGCAGTGTCTTCTGGGCTTGCGCAGTATCCACGATGCTACGCAACTAACTAGTCCTCAACCCCTTGCCAACAGTAAGCAAGAGATCAAAGCCATTTTCTAGTTATGTACCTTTGATGTGTGATCTTGTAGATCAAGAACCTACCAGCTATGAAGAATTTGTATAGAAGAAAGAATGGATAGAAGCAATGACAAAAGAATACCAATCAATAATGAAGAATGATATTTGGGATATAGTTCCCAAACCAGAAGGCAAGAGTGTGGTATCTTCCAAGTGGATCCACAAGATAAAGCATGCAGTTGTTGGAAGTATTGAGAAATACAAGGAAATGTTTGTGGATAGAGGATTCTCTAAGAAAGAGGGAATTGATTATGAAGAGACATTTGTGCCAGAAGCAAGGTACACTTCCATTAGAACCATCATGGCATTTGCATCCATGATGAAGTGGATTTTACACCAGATGTATGTGAAGACAACCTTCTTGAATGCTTTTATTGACGAAAAAGTGTACATAGAACATCCACAAGGATTTGAAGTTGAAGACAAACATAATCACGTATGTAAGTTGAAGAAGGATCTGTATGGACTGAAGCAAGCTCCTAGATCTTGGTAAAGAAGGACAGATAGCTTCTTGATGAGCTTGGGATTTAACAAAAGTAAAGACGACCCTAACCTTTACTTTAATGTGATCGATGATAAAGCTACCATATTATTGCTATATGTGGATGACTTAATCCTGACAGGAAATGAGAAATAGATTGTAGAGTGCAAGAAGAAGAACGTTGAAGAATTTGAGATGAAAGACCTTGGATTAATGCACTATTTTCTAGGTCTGGAATTATGGTAGATCCCATAAGGAATATTTCTCAAACAGGGAGTGTATGCTATGGAAATCTTAAAAATATTTGATATGTTGGATTGTAAATCCATGGCCACACCCATGGATACCAACCTGAAGTTGTTATCTGATGAATCATCAAATTTAATGGATGTGACTCAGTACAGATAAATTATTGGGTTGTTAATGTATCTGAATAATACCAGGCCAGATATATGCTTTGTTGTGAACACTCTAAGTCAATATCTAGTTAAACCTATATGTGTTCAATTGATAGCTACAAAGCATGTGATAAGGTACTTGAAAGGTATGACAGACTTTGGTCTATAATATGTTGGAGATTGTGACTACAGATTGTATGGTTATACAGATGCAGATTGGGATGGAAGTGCCTTAGACAAGAAGAGCACCTCAGGTGGATGTTATTATCCAGTATCTACCATGATCTCATGGTTTAGCAGGAAGCAATCAAGTGTTGCTATCAACACAGCTAAAACAGAATATATAGCAAGTTTTTCTGCTAGTTGTGAATCCATATGGCTTCGGAAGTTGATTTCAGGTCTATTTGACCTGGAGTTGGGTACCGCAATGATTCTATGTGAAACCATAGTTGTATAAAGATGATGAAGAACCCAATGTTCCATGAAAAATAAAAGCACTTACAAATCCGTTATTTTTACATACGGGATATGATACAAAAGGGAGATATAAAGCTCTAGTATGTGAGTACCGACGAGCAAGTTGTTGATGTATTGACCAAGCCTTGTTCTAAAGTAAAGTTTGAATACTTCTGTGAAAATCTTGGCGTGGTTTGAAAGGACCTTCCTCATAAGGAGGAATGGTGATGATGATGTTATAGACCTTCCTCGTAAGGAGGAACAATGATGATGACCTTCCTTGTAAGGAGGAACAAAGATGTTGACCTTCCTGATAAGGAGGAATAGTGATGATGATGTTATAGACCTTCCTCGTAAGGAGGAACAATGATGATGATGGACCCTCCTCGAAAGGGGGAGCAATTTGATGATGTTGCAGTGGGATTGTATCATCCCTAGAAATTAGTCCTAAGTGATCCATAGAATTTTGTCTCCATGAAGTGATAAGATTGCATCATCCTTGGATTTATGTACTAAAGTGATAGGGAGTGATCATCTCGTAAGTGGATCCATAGACTTCTATCTCCATGAAGTGATATTGCATCATCCTTGTACCTATGTCCTAAAGTGATAGGGAATGATAATCCCGTAAGTGGATATGTAGACTTCTGTCTCCGAGAAGTGATAAGATTGCATCATCCTTGGAATTATGTCCTAAAGTGATAGGGATCGATCATATTGTAAGTCGATCCATAGACTTTTGTCTTCGAGAAGTGATAGGATTTCATCATCCTTGGACTTATGTCCTAAAGTGATAGGGATTTATCATCCGTAAGTGGATCCGTAGACTTCTGTCTTCGTGAAGTGGTAGGATTACATCATCCTTGGACCTATGTCCTAAAGTGATAGGGGTTGATCATCTCGTAATTGGATCATGTGTGTTGCAGGTTATGTTGCTCTTGATCATGATGTTGATCAAAATATCAAGTTTTTTTTGTTGATGATTGAGTGCTGCAAAAGATGAAGATCAAAGATGAAGACTCAATGTTGTAGAAGATGATGTTCCAGTACTGAAGATGAAGATGTTCAAGTAACTATTCTAGTTGTTGATGATTGTTGAAAAATTCCAATGACGTATAGATGTATAACCTTGATGTTGTTGAAGATGCTCTCTCTCCTTGCTCCTACAGTTGATGTTGTTGTTGTCAGTAGAATACCCTTCTCATCAAGGGGGAGTATTGAAACATTGTAACTTCGAAGAATACTCTAGATGTATTGTATTGTTGTAATCTGTCGGAGATGTTTTATTCCTCCATTGGGATGTTACTATTTTATTTGGTCATCATAAAGTAATGAGGTAAAACCTCCGTTATAAGTCGGGTCAATAGAACCCTCTAGAATATAATATTATATTGTTTTGTGTCTTCCTAGGTGAAGTCAACCCAGTAAGTTTGTTGGGGACAACCTGTTAGGGAAAAATTCAAGTTGAAGATATAGTATAAATAGAGGAGGTCTGTTCCTCATTTTAAATACACACACTTGTGTATAGCGGATAGGAGAGAGAGAGAGAGACATAGATATGCAAGGAGAAGGAGCCCATGTTTGGGGATTTATATTTGTACTTTTGATACATCTATATAGAGGAAGTTTTGTTGGGTTTTCTTCCCCTAGAGGGTTTCCCAAGATAAATTTGTGTCTATCTTGCGATTTTGTTTCTTTCAGTGATCCTGCATATGTGATTGTTGTGAAATTGAATTGAATACTAATGATATATAACTATCATATAGAATCTTAACAGAGACTCCCAAGATTCACATCATTGCTTAACCTTCCTTTGATCTCCATCATCTATTTGGTTATTTTGATGGTGTGTCTCAACTTTGAGGATGATCTCCGGTGTAGGGAGGATGTTGTCCCTGTCCAACAACCATTCCTTTAAGTTATGGATGGGATGTGTGCCAGCTTGGTCTAACACTTGCAATTAACTCTTAGCTCTTGTTGTCCTTATCTACTTTTCCAGATAAATAAATATTCAGTCCCTTCAGGTTATTGGAGACTAAAAAATTGTGATGGATTGGGATATTTTCAAGGGTAAGATTCAGGTTATCTTGTCGGATTGGTGAAAATTTTGAATTTGAAGGCTTTAGGAGTCTTTCACTCTATCTCCTTCCATCATGTTTTCAGGGAATTCAATTTTGATGCAGATTTATTCCCAAAGAAGGGTATGTTCTCTTCTGAAGGTATCATCCAGTTTGTATAATGGATAGAAAACCATTTGGTTTCCAGAGGATCTCTTCCTTTCTATGATCTTTGTTTTCTTATTGTCTGGTGGTTTGTTCTGCTTCCTCTTATGATGTCTGGTTTTTTTAAGATTCTATCCCTATTGAAAGTTTTTTTTTATGTAAGTTGGTTTGGTAAAGTGTTTTGAAAAGGATGATTTGTATGGTGGTTTCCTAATGTTTTGTTCCATGGCTGGAAATAAACAATCTTGTGTAGAAATCCTTTGGTTAGTTGGTTTCTATATTTTGTGGATAGTGATTAGTCTGTTGTAAAAACGTATGTAGAGTTTGATTCAAATGAATATGAACTATAGCTTTTTTTCTATGTGAAAATATCTTTACATTTTAACTTGTAATCAAATATATATGTTTTATGTATATCATTGGGAATTGAATATTTAATGTTTAAAAAAATAGTTTCAATGTTTTATTTTCCTTTTGATTTGTACTTGTAGTTAAAAATTTCATTTTTTTAATGCTTTATCAACACTTTGTAAATTTCAAAGTCATATTGTCAGTACCTAAGTTTGCAGCCAGGGTTTTTATTTTTAGATCTTCCTTTTTTTGAGCCTAGACCAATCCCAATAGTCATTTTGAACCCTTTAACCCTAGGTAAAATTTAACCCAATGTTTACTCATCATGTGATATTGAATGCTTTGCTCTATAATTCAGTTTCAAATTTTGATTGTTAGCTAGTGAAATGTAATAAGATGGCACATTTTATATCAAGCATGTTGTATTTGTTAGCTTTTCATGAGGTTTGAAATGCTTTAAATTAATTGGTTATTTGTGTTAAGAGGATGAGATTCAATGGAAAAATCGAATTTTACTTTGAAGAATGTGCTACCCTACAGAACAATATAATGGTTGTGCTACAAAATTGTCAAATTGCAACGCTACCAAATTAATGTGCCTAAGCAAACAATATTCAGCATGCTACATAACATTTAATGCAGCTGCAGTATGCTTGATGACCGTTGGATCTTGAACTGTTAAAAATCCAACGGTCATCAAGTATGCTGCAGCTGCATTAAATGCTCTGCAGCATGCTAAATATTTCTTGTCATGCGCCTACATCCTATGACCTGTCAGAACAATCATTTCAGTCATATCATATCTATGATGGTCCTTAATAATGGAAATTAGTGTAAATTTTATGGGTTATGATTAATTTTTATGGTTGTGACTCGTAAGGTATTTTAAATCTTACTTAGTTTTTTTCTATCCCACTAACCCATGATTTCTGATCATGGCTAGAAGGATTGAGAAAAATTAAAATTGTTGGTCGTTTGCTTTCATCAAATGTTTCCTACTCCCACTGTTGATAATGTTTTTAATGTGTATGTGAGGTTACAGGAAGTGTTCAATTATTCTCTTTGCAGTTATCAAATACATGAAGTACGCATTCTCACAAGAGAGGGCATATGGTTCGATACGAACCAGAAGGAGCCGAACTCCTTGAGTCTTACCCATATTTTGGATTAAAATTCAGAAGAGTGGGTTCGTTTCACTTTTGTGAGAAGTTTCAAGGGAATCATACAACAATGGCTCGAGCTTTATAGAATTATTTGATGGAAATCATGTTACATAGGGATATTTAACCTTTCTGGTGACAAAAAATTCAATAGCTATAGTAGGAGAATTTCCACGAGATGGAGAATGTTGGTTTAAACTCCATAGTGTCAATGTTGTTGAAATCAAAAGTTTTCTCAAGGAGTAGTTCCAGAATCCAGAATGATGAAAAGGCATTCCTCGGGTGTGGTTAAAGGAAAAGTACATTCATCTTTTAAAAATAGTTCATATATATATCACATGAGAAGGCATGTATGTAATCGTTTGTCTGTATCATATGAGGTTTGTTGAGTTTCTAAAATGAATCTACCCCCTTATCTCCTAAAGAGCCTAACCAATATTTCAACTAGGGTTAGGAATTTCCTGAATAACCAACATAGTATCTTTCACCATGCCTTCATAAAATTATTGATAGTGGAAGAATTTAAAAAAAATGGTAGAGTTTGGAACTGGAATTTCTTGTTATTCTCTTGTTTTTAAACCATAGATTCTAAGTCTCAACAAAATATAGTAAACAATCTTTGTGAAAATTCCATGCCTTTTGTAACTTTTGAAGATACGAGAGATGGTAATTCTTAAGTAGAACAAAGTGTTAAGACATGAAAACATAAAGTTTGTACTATAAAATGAATATTATAACTGAAGCATGGAGGTTCCTCGAGGAAGAGATTGTAATTTCCTCCCAATATGATTTAAACCCTAGTTCTAAAGCAGTGGAAGAAGATAGAGAGGGGAAAAAAATATGAGACATTAAGGCCGAGAATGAGAAGATTGTTGATGTGTCACAGACTTGAAAGGGATAATTTGAAGAAAACAAGTATCTCAAATAATATTTTAGGAGATAGAGGTTAAGAGAAAACCCAAAGAAGAAAGCATAGTGCACTGAATGCATATCCTCTCAGGGGATCACAGACCAGGCACACCAACAAATTGAGACTCGATTCCAAATCTATCTCAAATCCTTAATTGAAGGAACAAAAGGTTATCAATTTTGAGATTCTACTAGAAGAAACCCAAGTAAAGTTTAAAAAGAAAGAGGTCAGAGTCTCGATTCCAAGATCTGTAGAAAATAGGAGATGCTCTAGAAATACCAGAGAGAAAGAGATGGCTGAACCTAAAAAATAAGTTAAAATTGAAAAGTATAAGGCCAGTAATAAAAGGTGTAAGTTTACCCATGTGAATTCTGAAGAGGAGATTGATTCCTCGATAGAAAAAGAGAGGAAGGTAGAATAATTTTTAACTAGCATGGAGAAAACTATAAATGATATTCCTTGTTTGTTCCAACTTCTTCAGAAGAGGAACAGGGGATACAGAGCATGTATTATGCTAACACTGATGAACTTGAGGTGGAGAGTTCTATTGCGCATAAGAAAGTACTTGAAGTTGATATATTGCCACAATTTGAAAATAGTGAATATAAGCATAATGGAAAGCTCAAAAGAAAATTAAAGAAGTCAAAGTGCCTAGTTAACAAGATTCGATGGGAAAATGAACAGATGCATAGTAATGTGAAAAGATTAATAAATGACGGAGCAAACTGGTTGTTAAGTACAATAAATAATGCAAGTTTTCTCATATACTGAAGAGGAATGATGGGAAACTCTTAAGGTAGAGAAGATATTGGAAATATTGGTGTTTACACGAAAGGTAGAAAAATTACATAAGTAATGACAAATTGGGGATACTGACAGAGCTGGGAACTCATATCCTTCAAGATAAACTTCAAACTTGCATCGTTTAAGCCTGCTAAAGGTCATGGATTATGCAATTATGGAAGCAATCATTGATTACAGTGTTAAGGTTACATTCTAAAGAAAATAGTTTCATGGTTGGACAACTCAAGTTTCCACATTTGCAGGGGCACTATAGAACCTTCTATTGCATACTTTTAATTTCTAGAGTTGATATTAAATATTCCTAACTTTTGTAAAGTTTTGAACTAAAATAGACTTTTTCATATTTTATAGAGATAGATATGTAATGTATAATTTAGATTCATATCAATCATGCTAATCTAGTGAGTTAGCATATCTCTAAAAAATAGGATTTGGAACTACTTTGAAACTCAGTCCATCTATTCCCTTAATGAAGATATTATTAGTAAGTAGATGGATAATGAACCCATTTTATAGGATCTGCTTTTGAATCAAATGTATGTAATGATTATAAAAGAAAGAACAAGGATGAAGAAAGGGGTTCGGTTTTTGTAATTCAAAAAGGGTTGGAACATGTGTAAGTTTTTAAATACAGTAACATGTGCATGCTCATAGATCATTTAAACTATGATTTTAATTGTGCCTCTTATATATTTTACTATTTTTTGTCTTATTCAGATACAAAAGTCACTTATGCACTGCATTAATTATTTTGTTTAAGATCTAATGACATTTATTCATTAAGTGTATGTTGCTTGAGACATATGTTCTGTTACCATTTACTATTCCAAATCTAAACATTGTTGTGAAATGGAATTTCCTTGTGAATTTATGGACTGAGTTGATTTCTTGTCAATATTTACATCTTAGCTCTGTTTTTATGCTTTAGACCACTTTTAATTCACACTTATAAATCCTTTGCATCAATTATTTGTCCATGTTCATTATAATGTGTTGTTTGATCACTTGTTCTAGACCCTGTATGACGTCTTAAATTATATCCAAGTACTTAAACCTAAAACCAAATTGTTACATATCCATATCTAATTTCCTTAGCTTTTCCCTATAGCAATCAAGGTGTAAACCTTAGTGATAACATTTTTTGGTGTTGTCGGGGAACATAGAAGCAAAGTTATTTTTTACTGGGATGTAAGAAAATGAAAAAAACTAGATCTTGATGGTGGACAGGAGTTAGATACAGATCTTGACTATAATTTTTCACATGTGATTTGATTTTGTCTCATTCTAGATCCTAATAAGAAAGAGACTAGAGATAATATTGAGTCTCCTAAAGTCTCAGGATTTTCTGACCCAAAGAAGATCTTAAATCAAGGTAGAAATTTCCAAGAATATACATCTTAAAAATTTCCTGATATTCAAGAGCCTCTTGAAATTATTCCTTTCCAATAAACCATTTCTTTTCCTGTAGCAATCCCTGACATCTTTTATTCTCTTTATCTTGAAGAAGAAGAGGTTAGTTTTTAGGTAAACCTTTAAAAAAATTACCCAAATTTATAAGAAAATTAAACAAGAGACATTAACCTCCCCTTTTCCTACTCCTCTAGCAAGTCCTCGTGAGGAAAGCGCATTTGAGTTTAAAACCTTGATTAACCCTCTTGCTATGGAGCAATTTTTGGAAGACCTAGTTAAACCTACTAAGATCAAAACTCCTTCTCCTCATATATATATTCCTATTTTGCAACTACATCTCCTCCTAAAGTTAAAATACCAACCTCTCCTCAAACCCAAACCTATACAATACAAAAAATGGTGGGAGTAGTAGGTTGATGAGGTGGAGGAGGAGCTCCACCCAACTTGATGAATTCTATAGTAGCCGCTAGATATGCTCCTCTCGAATTACCATATAAATTACATGATTTACTTTGTGGTGATTATCATAACTACCTTCCAATGTTTAATGGTGAAGGTGAGATTACTGTCGAGGAGCATCTCACAATGTATTACAATTATGTCGATAATCAAAACATAGAGCATGAGGATGTTTGGATATGAGTTTTTGTACAAATCCTAGATGGTGAGGTTTGAAAATGGTTTAGAGAGTTTATTTCCAATTCCATTAATCGTATTGATGCCTTAGATGAAGCCTTCTTCAGACAGTGAGGAGATGAAAAAATGATATCTCTACTATATCACAGAGTTTGTTTCATTAAAAAAGGAAAACGAATGAATTAGTAGCATATTTTACCAAAAGGTTTAATAAAATGTATGGTAAAATTCCCACTGAAATTAAACCTATTGAAACATTGACCAAGATCACATTCACAAATGCATTTGATTCTTTTTCCCTGTTGTTAAGAGAAATAATAGTTGTGACTCTTGCAAATATGCAAGAATCTGTTGTTGAGGTGGAATCCAACCCCCTGGTAGCAGACAAACTTGGGGAAAAACATGGATATCAAGAAGATGATAGAAGAAAACAAAATAAAGTGGTGGGACCTTCAACTTCTAGTTCAAAATATTGGAACATAAGATTGAAGACAAGACAAAAATGATTAAGGATTTGACATCAAAATTGACTCAAATTGAGATAGATATTATGACCTAGAATAGGCTTGTTTAGGAAAATAATAATAGAAGTATTAATCAGTTTAGATGTCCATTTAATCTACAATTCATGCAGAGAGAAATAAGGGACATTGACGATTAAAAAAAATCATCCTCCACTACAAAACAAACTAGTTGATGATGATGAGTTTGATAATGAGTTGGAGGAGCGTGAGAAAGAAATTCTCTTATTGCATAAGATCATATTGATTGTCATCTTATATAGAGTGAGTATGAACAATATAGAATTTTGAATCAAGTACAGGAGGATGTTATTCATATAAATAAACATAAGAGGTATAATTGAAGGTCATTTTAGAAACATTATGTTCAATATTAGCCTAAGAATCCAGTTGTCCCAGCAATACATGTGTCAAATTCAGAGGAAGACAATAGATCAATCAACACCGCAATAAATTTAAAGCCCTAGAAATTAGAGAAATATATAGGTATTATTTTTCTTTCAATCTAGAGAAAGAAGTGAATAAAATTAAAATTCCTCTACTTCTGACTGAATTGATGAAAAACAAACTTTATAAAGAATCAATCCTCAAGTTCTTGTAGGATTCCTCAGATCTTGTCCCTTCTTACACTGTGAATTTGCAAGATGAAAATCCAACTATAATATTTGGTCTGCAAATGGATGGTAACATTGACCTTCGTCCTCCATTTTTTATTACATTAACCATTCATTTCAAGATGTTACATAACTTCCTTCTAGATTCATGAGCATCTTTCAACCTAATCCCTAGAGTGGTGATTGAATCCCTAGGACTGAGTGTAACCAAGCCCTTTCATGATCTATAGTGTTTTGATTCTAAATTTGTAAAGTGATTAGGTTTCATTAAAGATCTAGTTTTCAGTTTGACTTAGCTTCCAATGAAATTCATCCTTATTGACATAGTTGTAGCAGATATCCCACCCAAATTTGGTATGATTCTTTCAAGGTCATGGACCAAAAAGTTAGGACGAAGATTACAAATGGTTTTAACTTATGCTACCATCCCCATTTTTCAAGGAGAACACAGGAGATTTTATAGGGAAGTTCAATTGGATTACATTTCCAATGACCATGAAAACCCAACCAATCATCCAATCTATGTTGTTCAAGAAGATACCAAGTCATGTTTATTGCACCTAAATGACCAAATTTCAAGTCTAGTACAAGTGGAGAAGAAAGTTCTAAAACAACATCCCACTCAAATTAAAGATAAGCTCTAGAGGATGTATTTTTATGGTGTGTCTTCTAAAGAGGGTGTCAGTAAAAGAATTGTCCTTGTTTCTCCTTTTGATGAAGTGACCACTCTAATGTATAAACTTGTGTTTGAGACGACTAACAATATAGTTGAATATGAAGCAATTGTATTGGGTTTGAGAGAAGCAAAGGACATGCATACTCATGAGTTATTTATTTTTAGAGATTTGGAATTGATCATTCAACAGATTAAGAATGCATATCAAACCAAACAACAAAAAATGAGGTTTTATTGAAAAGAAGTTTGGGATTTAATTGAGAATTGTTTTTCTTGGATTCCAAAATTTATTTTATTGATAGGAATTTTAATGAAACTAGCTACTCTTTAGAATTGGTTTTTAGTTGTTTCAAGGTACCAATAGATCCTCAACTTAGGTATGCAATGGAAATTAGACACAGGCCCTCAATCCCATATAACATAAAACATTGGCAACTATTTGAGGATGATTTAGAAATCAACAAGTTTTTATAGTCAAATTGTGATTTTTAGGGGCATATATTGATCTGGAAGAGGAGGTTGAAGAGATAAACAATTCAAACCTTTCAAACACAATTAATGGTCATAATATTATTGAACTCAAAGGTAATTTTATGCCCAAAGGTCTGGTCCCTTTGGAAGTATTTTTTAGCAACCATGATACACCACATAATTCTTTAGCCCGACCTACATATTAATTCTGTCACAACAATATTTGAGACAAAACACAGACTCACAATAGATTCAAGACAAATTGGACATAAAATGATGCAACAGTACTGCAAATAGGAGGTTGCAGTTCTGTATTATCAATAAAAGAATGAATAATACAATACAGTGTCATGCAGAATGCATGAATTCCAAGCTAATTCGAATACTCAAGGAGGTCATTCGAATTGCATGGATGGGTGTAGCATAACTGAATGTCAACAACACTCGACACACTTAGTTAACCACAATCTAATCCATAACTGACTCTCACACAAGTCCTAACTGAATCGGAGTGCAATAGATGACTAAGTCTAATTGAAAGTGACTCAACAATTGTCACTGCATGTCCAACTCTAGGTGGTAGCGCATCCATAAATCCAAGTAGCTTCAATGGAGTTAACTGAAGTGACACTTGTCATCAGAAGTGGTTGGAGGTACCAGTGTTGACTCCATTTCATAAATATTGGTTAAAAATAGACAAATAATAGATAAAGGTGCCTTTACAACTCAGCTTAACTGATTATTAGGTGAAACAACAATCGGTTAGCAATTAGGTGCACTTATGACACTAAGTTAACCCCAGAATTGCTCCTTGATTGAAGGAGGAATCCCAGTTAGCCTCTCTGATTGAAGGAGGAAGCCCAATTAACCTCCCTGATTGAAGGTGATGGCTTAGTTGGCCTCCTTGATTGAAGGAATGCGTGGGTGTGTTCATGCTGATATTATAGTGTGCTCATCTGATGCCAAGTAAGTCAATTAAACCTAGGATAATGGGTAAATAGGCCAAAATTGACCAAATAAGTGTGTATGTTGGGTAAATGACTCCAACACCCCCCCCTTAAGCTATGCTCAGGAGGAATAAAATAAAATGCATGAAATGCTAGGGCCCCGACAACAAAGGCCAAAGGTCACCCTGTACAAAAAATGTAACTTTAACAATGCTCAAAATAAATCTAAGTGAGGAAAGAAAGAAAACCCAGTGGGAACAAAACCCCCCCTCAAGCTGAACACTGAAGAAGCATCTGATCACCTTGATGAACTCACCCCCAACAATGAACATAGGTAAGTGAACTTTTTCTCTGTAAAACTCTGGGTGAAGATATTTGTAATTTGCTCATCTATAGGGTAGTATTGCAGAACTTTGGTCCTGTCATGCACCAAATCTCTGATGTAGTGCATGTGAATCTCTATGTGTTTGGTCCTCTGTCTGGTAACTAGATCCATGGAGATATTAATAGTACTTTGATTGTCACAAAATATGACAGTGAACAAAGCACTACCAAAATCAAACTCTGCAAGAATTCCTTGCAACTAAACAGCTTGGATGCAAGCATTCACTGCTCCCCTATACTCGACCCCTGTTGAAGACAATGCAACAGAGGCTTTCTTTTTGCTCGACCAGAATATGGGGCCACCACTAAACATAAATATATACCTGGAAGTGGACTTCCAATCAGTAGAATCTCTTGCCCAATCTAAATCTGTATATCCAACCAACTGTAGCTCAGAGTCTGCAACATAGTGAATGTCGTAGGTCTTGGTGCCCTGAATATACTGGATGATTTGTCTTGGATGCCTTCCAATGGAGATCATGAGGTTGCTACATGTATCTTGATACAACGTTCATTGCATAACAAATATCAGGCCGATAATGTGTCAATTAAAGCAAGCTACCAATGAGCTGGCGGTAGATAGTGCAATCCATGGGAGGAGTGTTTTTTCCCTCTTCAAGGCTGACTCTCGAGAGGAAAGGGAATGGATCAGCCTTACAATCAGCCATGTTAAAATTCATTAACAGGTCTGTCACATGCCCCAATTTGCAAAACAATTTTATGTTATTGAGGAACATTATGTTTATTTTATGATAAAGTTTGTAATTAATGACCAGGAGGGGTCAAGGATAATTTAATGTATTGCAGAATATTTATTAATAAATAAATAAAAGATGAGACAACAACTTAGGGAAGCTGTTAAATGAGTGTTTACTGGTCACTTGGTGGAGGAGACTGGGTTGAGAGTATATTGACAAGTGGCAGCATCCTCAAACTAATTCTAACTGTTACAGGTGGAAACTTCCCTATATTTGTGGTCATGATTCTCTAAGAAAGTGGAATAGGAGCAGGTGGCTCATTAAGTAAAAACTGACCCAGAAGACCTAGGAATTGATATAAAACTTCCCATTGAAGACAGCTGAGGCTGATCATTCTAGATTTGTGATCATTTTGAGTGAATGAAGTGCACATGAGAAATTCGATGGAGGGGACTAGTTGAAGTGAGTTTGAGGGGATAAGTGCTGAAGATTGAACTTGTGCAACTATTCTAAGCTGAAGTTCTTACTACTGTAAGTAGGGCTGAGTTACTGCTGAATATTGAGTAGAGTTGCAAAGGATCTCAAGATTACATCTCTCACCCAGTACTGTATCGGGAGGACCAGGAGACAGGATCGGGGGTCCTGAGAAATTGCAGACTAAGCTTTTCTCTAGGAGTTGGTTGGGAGGAAGAGCCTCCTTAAGCTATTTTCACCTCATATGTTTGACAGGTTCTACTTGTTTAGGTTTAATTATTATTTTATCTACTATTCTAGAAAAGGATTGAGAGTTTATCAATATTAGTATATTGTTATTTTATTATGGTTAATGAAGAAAAAAGAACATTTGTTTTATTGAGAAAGTTAGTAATGAGTAGATTATGATTAAACAATAGAGATATTGCTAGGTAAAAGATGGATAGAAAAATTACCAAACTATATTTTTCCACGCCTTTTACAAGGCAATACTCTAGTACAGCAGGTATGCTTAGTTTAGATAAGTAGATTTTCATTAACTCTGAATGCAGACGTAAATATTTACTTCTATAGTTTTATGTAAGTTATTTACAGAAATATAGCTGCACTTGTACTGTCTATTGAAAGTATCTACAATATCTACTTACAGGAAAGAATAAATTTATATAATAAACACCAATAAGTATAATATTTATAAAATTAAAATTATTAGAAACACATAATATAAATTCAATAAATAAATTTTCAATAAATAAGTATAATAACAGTGAAATATCTACTTAGGGTTTAACCTAGTTCTTAATATCTTAGATTACTTAACTATCTATTCATGCTTATAATTAAACTAAGGTTTACTGTAAGCACATGTATTAATATTGCGAACCTCAAAGAAACATCTAGGGTTTGCAAGAGATAGGATTCATCTCTAGGAAATAAATTATACATTTTATTTCATAATACAAAAACCTAGTAGAGCTTTTCCAAATTTAATAACAACAATAAATAATTTTACTTAAAGAAAAATATTTATAGAGCTAAGATTATTACTGAAAACAAAACAATTCCAGAGCTATAAATTATTCAATTACAATCTTTAAAGAGAAATAGAATATCTTATTTATCTAGTAATGCTGTACAAAGTAAATAACAAATTTACCATAAACCTTTTACACCTAAATTTAAACCTAAATTAAAATAATGTTGTAAACAACACTAATCTGTAATGAATCTGAACAAGTATAGTGGCCTTTTATATTAGCTGTCAAGGCTTTAATGCTTGCCAAAATGACTTCTTCAAGTCTAAACAGAAGTCGTAAAAACCAAAAATATTGCAACTATAAATTATAGCAGTGAAATCCCTTCGTCTTGTTAAAGAAATAATAAAAGTACTGTCATATCTATTTTTGTAAAAACCAACATGAATCTTCAAGAAACCACCTAGTGGTTGGACAATACTATCATGGATTAGAGCCGAGTATTAAAATCAAATATCATTTACATTTTTCCAGGCCGTGAAGGCTCAACAAAAACCATTAAGTTGCGGCTGCAGTATCCTAAATATTTTCCATACAACCTCTAGGGATTTAAAATTTTATAAAAACAAAGAACAATAGCATAATTTTTTAACTGTGGCTGAGCCATCAACTACCACGGTGATGCTCCTATTCCTTCCACCATAATTTAAGTGCAGGGAAAAACCCTCAGATATCACCGGTGCTTACCAGGTGAATGCATTGCTGAAGATTTAGGAAAGTTTAGTATCCAGCTTCAAATCCAAGCCTGGAGAGACCTACATATCATAACTATGTTAGTATCTTTTTTTTTTTAAAACGTAATGAAAATGTTGTAACTATTAAACTATAAACAATTACAGGCCGTTACCTGGTAAAACTCGTATTAGAGAAGTCGTGGAAGCGAAGTCACCGAAGCCCAGCTCGATGGCACCTTGGAGAAAGAAGCTTGGGAACTGTGTATGTGCAGAGTGCAGTGAAACCTTGAACCATGATTTGAAGGGAATGAACACCACGCAAAAGGGAGTAAACCAACAAGAGGCAGAAGCAACTCCTCTCTTAAAAAAATTTGTCCATCGTGTTCTATGAACAAACACCCACAGTTTCTCAAGTCGACAGCGAAACCAGCCTCAATGCACAAGTGCCTCCTCAATAGTCAACAAGCCTCTAAACCACGATATATTTTCAACCTACACAAGTTCGCAAAGATTTGGAGGATGATGTTTTCATATTGAGGTTAACACAGATTCATGGCGGCCACGAGCTCTTAGCTCGGCCGCTCCACAACTGAAGAAAACCCTCACAATGCGAAAATAGGGTTAGGACAGTTACATAAGTCAACATAACCTAATTGCTAAATCACCTCCACGTGTCCCCAATAATTTCACACTCATGGGTTTGAAACCATAGTCGAATTTCAATCTGCAGCAATCATTTTGGTAGCAAGTCAAATAAACATTTTGATGATATATCATCATTGTTAATAATGTTTTTACGCTTGGTTGTATTGATAACTAGTTTATAAACCATAGGATAAAAGAATTAGTATTTCTTTTAAATTGGTATTATCTAATAGACAAGTTAGGATAATTACTTTCTAACTATGTTTGTAGAATATAAATAAAAGAACTATATTCATAATAGTAAAACATTATTGGAAGAAACAATTTACTCATCCCTGGAAGTGATTCACATAAATCTTGTAGATTGAGAGAAATTTGCATAACTATAACACACTAATTACAAGATCTTCTCTAGTAATTACGATAGCAACAATATCTCAAGGGAATTACAATTTATAACAATTGTATTTGAAAGTGTAGTTATATCTAGGTGGGTACACTAGGGAATGAGGTAAAAAGACAACAAGTATAAAGATTACTAAAGTGGAATTTTAAAGTTTGAAGATGAACTCATTTAAATATAAATGAAATCTTGGACCAATTTCTGCACACAATGCATAGTTGGAAAATCAAGTAGGTGCAACCTATCTACTCTTTGATATGAGTCTCAATTGTAAACTAATGACTGATCGTGGGGAAAGCAATTTAAGAGTCAAAATAGATAATCTATCTATTAAGAAAACACCTATTATAGAAACCCTGGAGTAAGGGTAAATTTTTTTAATACTTTTGAAAAAGTATGATGACATTATTGAAAAGAAGAGCACATAGAAAACTAATCTTTATAAACAAGAAAACTAAGTAATAGTTTAACATCATAGATTATTTTTATTTACATAAGAATTCAATTGAGTATGAGTAGAACCAAAACTCCAACTTCCATTATGATAGATACGTAAATTTAAGCAGTTACGAGCGAAACATTTCTTTTCCTTACAAAAACCTTAGATCATAAATACTTATGAGTGAAAGTAGGAGCATTATTTAGAGAAGTTCTTAGTCAACTCATTTTGAAGAATCTAATCATTTAGTTGAAAACTACTTGATGACTTATTTGGCTCCATTTTGGTAGTAAACCGAATATGTATCTAAACCATCCTTACACAGTTTTGTTTTATCATCATTATGCAGTTTGACGATTTTAGCAATGTCAACGTTACCTCTTACAAGGGCAAGCTGCAAATAAACATTTTAAATACTAGCATTTTATCTTATGCTAGTGAAGTATCTTTCTTGATCTGGATATTTTATTGGAACAAAACTCTTACCTGTTAGAACCTGTAAAAGAACCATCATTTCCACTGTGTTAGCTGTAAGCTAAGTAAGCCCCGATCACACCTAAGAGTTCTCCCTACTTGACAAAAAAAGACAATAACACACTTAGCATTAGTTAAGATGCAGAATTATTTTCTACTTTCTGAAAAATACAACTGCTATGTTTAACAGTACTAACATAGTATTTAAGATAATCCAATCAGTTATATAGAACCAAATAAAATAAGTGATCTTTGTTATTCTTTTAAAACTATTTTAAATATCTACTAACAGTTAATGGTTCATTGGCAATGACACTTGACATTTTATGTTACATGAAAAATTTAAAATTTTTACTAATTTTTGAGTTATTACAAGGTCTTAATGTATTTATACTGAGTTGCCATTATCCCATCAAAATTTTGTGCAATTTCGAGCCCCAAAAATTGTTTTAGCAAGCCCAAATCACTCATCTCAAATGCATCATGGAGGGCAGTTTTTATGAATGAAATGGAAGTAAGTGTGCTACCAGTAATCAAGAGATCATCAACATATAAAAAAATGATAAATAAATGACCACCATACTTCTTTAGATAAAAATTTGGATCAGACTTAGACCTTTGGAAGATTTGATGACTGGAAGGCCTTCAACCATGGAATTTTTCTGAAGATGCTGCAATTATTTGAAGTTCAAGTGACCAAACCTCTCATGCTAAAATCTACTGACCTCATTTCCATGAGTCATAAGAGTAGTGGGCTTTGCATTTGCCAGAAAATGGGAAAACACATAGGATTTTGCATGATGGTTTGCAAGGCCTTTTGCAACAAGTTTCCTAGATGCAATTTCATTGATTTCCACATCATTGGGGCTAAAGTTTACTCTCATGGTCACTCCAATATGAGTCATTTGATATACACTCAGGATTTTGGAAGCCAAAGAGGGTACATACAGAACATTGAGAAAAGTACCATGTTCAAGATTTACTGTACCTTGTCCTTTCGAAGTGATGGTGGAATCATCTCTCGTCTGGATGGGGATGCTCTTGTCGGCGTCCAAGGAGGAAAAATAATCTATGCTTGCCATAATGTGATTTGAAGCTCTAGATTCTATGAGCAGAGATGTGGGCTTCGAGGTGCTTTCCATGAGAGCATGACCTCTTTCATGGTGGAAATCCCGATCTTGGTTATGTTTCTTCCGAATGTTCTCCGGAAGATTGATGTTGTTTCTCTCAAGAAGAGAGGTCAACTCATCCAGTTTCTTCTTCATGCAGGAATTCTTAGGGTGGAATCCCTTCCCGCAGTAAGAACACTTGACTTTATCCTTGCCTTGGTGTCCTTTGTTATTGTGTTTCTTAGACTAGGAAGGCTCCTCTTGCTGGTCCTTTTCTTTAGGCTTTGGAGCATCTACTTTAGCCTTTGGGTTCTTCTGCTTCCCTTTTCCTTTCGAATCTTTTGACCCCGAAGCAAACAAAGCTTGATATTTTGAGGATCCAAGGATCCCCATCTGAACAAGATTATAATGCTCATTTGTAAGGGTCTTGATGAAAGCATCAAGAGAAGGAGTTTTCCAGTTTGGGGTAGTTAGCTTCCCCATGTGGAATGATGAAACAAAGACGAAATAGTCTGGACCCAATTTGGAGAGGATATCTAAGATGTGCTGGTCATCTTCCTTCTCCACCTTTCATTGCTTTAGCTGGAGCACTAGATGCTTGAATTTTGTGAAAAATTCATTCATGATTCAAAATTGCTTGGATTAAGGGAGATCAACTCATTCTCAATATGATAGATCCGAAGATCATCTTGTTCATCAAACAAGCGAGCGAGATGGTCCTGAATCTCATTCAGAGTCTTCAAACCCAAGATGTAGAAAAGAAGATCCTTGGAGATAGATAAACATAGAAATCCACATGCCTCATCCATTTTATTCCATTATTTTATCTTCTCTGCAGCAACATTAGGCTCTAATTCTGTGTTCATTGTGACCCGATAGAGCCCTTTTGAATGGAGATGAATCTCCATATCCTCCTTCCATTGGTGGTAATTGAAGGAGGTGATAAGATCCAGAGAATGAGCCATGGAGCTATTGAAGAGAATGCAGTCAAGAACCTGTAAAAACATGCATTCAACACAATAAAGTCACCGTAAGGTCAGACATCCTGCAAATTTTAGGTTTTCATCACACCCAACATAATTGATCAAGAAAGCTTGATCAACAATTCCTTTACTTGGGGTATTAAGTGGTAAACCTTTGGATTTTGGTGCAATGCTGGAATTCGAGCTTTTGCTCAATTTGCATGCCAAATCTGACAAAAATCATGTTCTATTGAAGAATGAGCTTCGTCCCGCCATGAGCTCTGATACCACATTAATTATGTCACAACAATATTTGAGATAAAACATAGACCCACAAGAGATTCAATACAAATTGGACATGAAATGATGTAACAGTACTGCAAATAGGAGGTTACAGTTCTGTATTATCAGTAAAAGAATGAATAATACAATACATTTCCATGCAGAATGCATGAATTCCAAGCTAATTCGAAAACTCAAGGAGGTCGTTCGAATTGCATGGATGGGTGTAGCTTAACTGAATGTCGGCAACACGCGACACACTTAGTTAACCACAATCTAATCCATAACTAACTCTCACACTAAGTCCTAACTAAATCAGAGTGCAATAGATGACTGAGTCTAATTGAAAGTGACTCAACACATGTAATTGCATGTCCAACTCAAGGTGGTAGCACATCCATAACTCCAAGTAGCTTTGATGGAGTTAGCTGAAGTGACACTTGTCATCATAAGTGGTTGGAGGCGCCAGTGTTGACTCCAGTTCATAAATATTGGCCAAAAATAGACAAATAATAGATGGAGGCACCTTTACAACTCATCTTAACTTATTGTTAGGTGAAACAACAATCAGTTAGCAATTAGGTGCACTTATGACAATCAGTTCACCCCAGAATTGCTCCCTTATTGAAGGAGGAAGCCCAACTAGCCTCCCTGATTGAAGGAGGAAGCCTAGTTAACCTCCCCGATTGAAGGTGAAGGCTTATTTCAGAGAGCTATGGATATATCTTTCATAGGAGAGAAAGACAAATTTAGTGTTATCTACTTGGATGACATCACGGTATTTTCAAAGTCAGATGAATAACACCTTAAGCATATTAAGCAAACATTATTGAAGTGCAGAAGGTATGGTCTCTCTCTCAACCCCAAAAATTCAAAATTTTCCATTCAAGAGGGTACACTGCTTGGACATATTGTTTCTCAACAGGGAATAAAGATTGATCCAAATAAGGTGGTAGTAATTTTAAAAATCGATCTTCCCAGGATTAAAAGGGGATTCAATCATTTCTTTGTAAGATAAATTTTCTTAGAAGGTTTGTTTTCAACTTTGTTGAAATAATCAAATATATTACAGTCATGCTCACAAAATATGCCGAGGTTAAATGGACTCAAGAGGGTAGAAATTCTTTTGATAAAATGAAATAAGCCTTAACATAAGCTCCTTCCCTTATTAGCCCTAATTACTTAAAATAAATTTTAACATTTTCTTTTTCTTTTTAGGATACCGTTGTTGGAGTGTTATTACAGAGAAAAGAGGGTGGTTATGAAAAACTTGTTTTTTTCTTTAGCAAGGCCCTGAGAGACGCTGAATTAAAGTATGAAATCATAGAGTAGCATGATTTTGCTTTAGTAAAATCCTTAAAATCATTCAAACTTTATGTTTTGCAATCAAAGATAATTGCATATGTCTCGAACAGTGTTGTAAAGGATATCTTGGTCTAGCCTGACAGTGAAGGTAAGAGGGGTAAGTGGATAACTAAACTACTTGAGTATGATGTTGAAATAAAACCAATGAAATTAATAAATGACCAAGGCTTAGCTAAACTGCTTGTTGATTCCAATTGCAAATAACTTGGGTTGAATTTAGTTTTGAACTAGTTCTTTTATTAATGAGACATAAGGAAATGATTAGAATTCATTGATCATGGTTAAATATTATACATCCTTCTGGTATAAGGAAATTGTATTTTTACTATTGAATTTTCAGTGTCCACCTGATTTTGAAAGGACAAAATTCAGGTCTTTGAAGTTGAAAGCTAAAACATATTGTATTGTGAATCAAACTCTACTTTGGAAAGATATAGGATGTGTGTTGTTGAGATGCATTAATGATGATGAAGTTGACATGGTCATAGCATATATATGTAGTGGAGCTTGTGGGGGGGCACTACTATTGGAAGACAATAACTTTCAATCCTAAGGTAGGGTATTATTGGCCATGCATATTTTTTGATGTGTTTTCCAAAGTTAGGGTCTATAAAGAATTCCAAAAGTTTTCTAGAAGACATAAGTTGTTGTTGTTACCATTGAAAACTATTGTAATTGATGCCCCTTTTAAACAATGGGGATTATATTTTATTGGTGAGATTCATCCTCCATCCAACAGTCAGCATAAGTGGATTTTGATAGCAACATATTTCTTCACCAAGTGGGTGGAATCCATTCCAACCAGGAATGTGACTGATAAGGTAATCATTAAATTTTTACAGGAATGCATTTTTGTAATATTTGGATGTCCATGCAAATTACTAACTGATAATGCTTTTTCCTTTAAGTTTGCTTAGATGGTTCATTTTTACAAAGGTACAATGCATTTCTTAATCATTCTACACCATATTATCCATAAGTCAATGGAATTGGAGAGTATACAAACAAAAGTATCATTAATACCATTTAAAAATTAATGTTAGAAAATAAAAGAGCATGGGACACAAGGCTAAAATATACACTATGGGTGTTGGAATTAATAAGCCATTTATATTCAAGCAACAAGTTCTATTAGATTCTTAATTATTTGTAGTGAAAAGGAATGAATAATACCCATTGAACAAAACAAATCTCACAAGAAACAAACAAGAATTGGTCAATATAATTATAATATGAACTTCATTAATCCCAACAGTATACAACAATGTTACATAAAGGAGAATTCAAATCTACCAACTCAAGGATGACTGCATGACTAACTAGAAGTGTCGAAATCACTATTGCAGTTCAATAGGATAACTCCATATGTCTAATCTAGTCTCTCAATCAGTTATAATCAATCAAACTAGTCGAATTGCAGTGTTAGCTAAGAAGTAGGCGAGAAATGAAACCTTCCCACATGCATCCATGCATAACTAGCACTAAATGAACTGAAGGATATCTAACTGAAGCATAACTAAGCCTGACTAGTTACCAACTTCCAACAACTAAAGGAGGTTGGTACCAACACTCTTAGTGGCTCTTAAAATGTAGGGATTGGTCTAGGAGGCACCTAAACTGATGCATGAATGTGCAGTCAGTTCCAGTTAGGCTCTATCAGTGTTCCCCACACTCTAGTGACTGGTGCATGTGTCCCCATTAGGCCAAGTGGACCCAATGGTACTAGTGGAACCAATAATAACTAAATGGCTCCTAAGTTAGGAAAATATAATCTAATAGACGGTTTGGACAAGGGAGGATTATAAATCCTAACACACCCCCCCCTGAATCCTAACTTGGACAAATGTGGGCCCTGTCAACAAGGACAAAAGTCACCCATATAAAATCTAAAAGATAAAAAATGTTGCTTAATAAAATGAGGAAATAGGGGAAAACCACATGGGAAACCCCCCCTTCAAGATAAGCAGTGAATCAGGAAAACAAGTTTTGAATAAAACTTAGTGAAAATTTTGCTGCAATTTGTAGCACTATGCAACAACAAATGCAGTATCTTGGTTCTTTCGTGTAGCAAGATCTTGAGACTGTGCATGTGAACCTTTGAATACAAACTAAATGATTATGTTTGGAGGAATCTTCCTCTTTGGAAGAAGAATAATATGCTCAATTGAATCAGAAATATAGACAGTTGCTAGATGAAAACTAGACCCATGTAGAGCAACTAAAATCAACTGATGAGAGAGAAAAAGTGCTTTAGAATTCGAACCATGTTGTCACATGCTCCAATTTGCAAAACATTTTAATGTTATTGAGGAACATTATGTTATATTTTATGCTAAGTTTGTAATTGATGACCAAGTGGGGTCAAGGATAATTAATGTATTTAATAATATTTTATCAATCAATAAATAAATGATAAGACAACAGCTTGGAAGCTGTTAAATGAGTGTAACTGGTCACTTGGTGGAGGATACTGGGTGGAGAGTATACTGACAAGTGGCATCATCCTCAAACTACTTCTAATTGTTGCAGGTGGCAACTTCCCTGTAATTGTGATCATGATTCCCCAAGAAAGTGGAATTGGAGCAGGTGGCTCATTAAGTAAAAACTGACCCATAAGGCCTAGGCATTGATATAAAACTTCCCATTGAAGATAGCTCAGGCTGATCAATATGGAATTGTGATCATTATGAGTGAATGAAGTGCACATGAGAAATTCAATGGAGGGGACTTGTTGAAGTGAGTTTGAGGGGTTAAATGCTGAATATTGAACTTGTGCAGCTACTTTAGGCTGAAGTTCTTACTGCTGTGAGGAGGGATGAATCACTGCTGTATATTCAGTCAAGTGACAAAGGATCTTGAGGTTACATCTTTCACCCAGTACTCTACCAGTAGGACCAGGAAACAAGCTCGGGGGTCCTGAGAAAGTGCAGACTAAGCTTTCTCCAAGAGTTGGTTGGGAGGAATAGCCTCCTTAAGCTGTTGTCACCTCATCCATTGACAGGTTTTTATTTGTTCAGGTTTATTTATAATTTATCTACTATTTTCAGAAAAAGGATTACTAGTATTTCAAGATATGCATGTTAATGTTTTATTAGGGTTTTTAAAAAAAGCATTGTTTATTGATAATATTAGTGATTCGTAAAGTATATTTAAAACAGTAGTGATATTGTTAAATGAAACATGAATAGAAAGAAATTACCATACTGTATTTTTCCACGCCTTTTATAAGGTAGTATTCTAGTACAGCTAGTTGTTTAAGTTAGATAAGTATATTTGTTAATTACTCTGTATGAAAAATGCAAATGATTACTTTTATAGTTTTTATGTAATTCATTTACAGAAAACTAGCAGTACTTGCTCTATCTACTGTAAGTATCTGTATTATCTAATGACAGGAAAAGAACAAAATATATATTCATCATTAGTAGTCATACTAATCACAATACTGTTACTAGTACTAATATTTATTAGAAACACAATAAATAAAGTTAAATAAATAAATATAGGAACAGTAAAAAAAAGAGTACTTAGGGTTTTATGTAGCTGATACTTCATAGGTTTTATAATAAGTTATTCAAAGTTCACATTTATATTCTGTTTTCGAAATATAGATGTTGTTTTTACTGTAACCCTCGAGATTTACTTAGGATTTACAAGAGGTAGGTTTTATCCCTAAAAACAAACTTTCACATTATTAATCGTAATATAAAATTTAACAGCTGTAAATAATTATTACTAAAAGTAAAAATAGAAAACAGAACTAAAACCATTTCTGTAAAAATCCATCTCATTACTGAACTATAGGTTAACTAAAGATAATAACCATTCTGAGAGAAAACAGAGTAAATTATTCACCTAATAACAACGTTATAAATTCAAAACAGTAAAAATCAATATAAATCATTTATATTAAATGAAATTGTAAATTAAATAACACTATTAACAATTTAATAGAGACAAATAAAATAAGAGTAATGGCCTATGGCCTTTATAAATATCGGTCGAGGCTTAAGCCTGCTCAAAACAAACTATACAAATATAAACGAAACAGTAAACTGAAATGGTAACCAATACTTTCATCACCCTATATCTATTTACAAGTCTCGTTGAATCAAACAGTGATAGAAATAGTATCATCACAGTTTAAGCCGTATGTGAAAAACATAAAGTTTTTACATATTCTCAGGCCATAAGGGCTCTGTCACAAAATCCTTAATTCTTGGTTGCTTTAGCCTTCAAATTTTCTTGCCATAATACCCTTTAGGGTTTAAAAGTTATACAAAAACAAAACAACATGAAGAATAACCTAACAAGTAAAACCTAGGACGAGTCCATAACTAGCAGCGAAGTATTCTCGTCTTTCCAACCACCATAATACCAATGCAGGAGAAAACCCTTAGTTCAACCGAGGCTTACCAGGGTTTGAGTGGCCATGAATGGAGAGGTGTGCTATCAGCTAACCCCAATTTCCGTGAGAGGAACCTACGCAGAAAAACCAGTATTAGTTATAGATTTAAAAATGTATTTATAACTTAACATTGCTGTAAAGCAAAAATCTTGACCGAAAGTTACCTAATATGATTACTGTTTGGAGAAATTGTGGACACAAGCAGCTGGATCAGCTCAATGGCACATGGAAGAGTAATGCCCCGAACAAGTCTAATCCGTTGGTTACAACTGAAACCCTAAGTCACAAATCTGAAGGAAAACGAGCAACACTCCAACCAGAATGAAGAGCTCTCTTTGACAAGCTCTGTCCACTATTTTTCTGTCATAAAAAATAACTCAGTCCTCGAATCATTGAAGAAAAATAGTTTCTACACTCACAATATGCTATAGTAGTCTTTAAGCATCGAGAACCACCTTATGTATTCACCAAGACAAGATCACAGTGTTTTGTAGGAAGGCAGTATACAAATATGAGATAATGGCAAAGTCATGGCGGCCACGAGCTCCCAGCTCGGCCGCACCAGTTGAAAATATTGTTGCAATGCGAAAGGAGAGGGTTAGGGTTTCATTATAAGTCAACCCAACCCGTGGATAAAACACCTCCACGTGCCCACCTAAATCATTTCATAAGCGTGGGTTCAAGACAATAGTTGAGTGCAGTTCCAATCTGCATTAAAATAATTATAATCAAACCTATAATCATTTAAATGATGCAATTTTCTTGAAGTGTCAATAATATGTTACCTTTGAATTATTTCAAATGCTTAGTATATTAACTATAGGTTTAAGACATGGATATTCTTCTAGGGTTTTATTTATAGATCAAGATAAGATAGTTATTTTGTTAACTATGTTTGATAAAACATAGTTAAAAGATATATGTTGTATATTAAACTATATTAAAAGGAGATCTAATGGTAGCCATTTGATTCGTTAGAGTTGGAGAGTAAATTGTTAACTAGGACCAAAGCAATATTAGATCTCTCACTAGTTTTCTTTAAACCAACAGCCTTATTTCAAAAGATTTACTAAGCAACTTTGTGTAAGGTGTAATTTATAGCTGAAGGGTACACTAGGAATGAAAGCGTAAGATACAAGTAATAAGAATTCA
Source organism: Pseudotsuga menziesii (assembly GCA_001517045.1). Classification (NCBI taxonomy): domain Eukaryota; kingdom Viridiplantae; phylum Streptophyta; class Pinopsida; order Pinales; family Pinaceae; genus Pseudotsuga; species Pseudotsuga menziesii. The sequence goes on from LPNX010036995.1 coordinate 120,488, forward strand.
AAGTAAAGGACTGTAAAATTAATAAAGAAGAATTCTTTCTACTAGGAAGAGATTCTTGATCCAATTCTTTTATTGCAACGTGTAGTTGGGGACTTAAGTAAGTGCAGTTCTCGTAATTTATATAAGATTTTCAATTGTAACTCTAAACACCTATCAATGAATATACAGTTAAGAGTCAGTATAGTTTTGTTTATATTTTTGAGAAAAACATCTAATGTCATTGAGTGATGTAAGTTTGAAGCTACGAACTTTGTTTCTTCCCAATTAAACTCTAGATTACAAAAACTATAAGCAAGAATGCAATTATTCATTAGAATTTAATCTTAATCATCCTGATGATTTGATGTCATGTTGATAGTTATTGATCATGCAATGTAACCCATGCATATACAGTTTTGTATTAACATCCTTACGGTGTTTGACGACAAAATTAAAACCAATATTACCTCTTATGGAGTAAGCTACATTTAAACATTCTAAGTCTAGCATCATATTCATGCTAGAGAAGTATCTTCTTGACCTGTATATATATAAATATATAATTTTACTGGAACTTACGCTTACCTGTTAAAACCTATAAAGAACCATCAGTTCCACTGTGTTAGCTATAATCTAAATAAGCCCCGACCATCCCTAAGAAACTTTCCCCTACTTGACAAAAGAAAAACAATAATAAACTTAGCATTATTAAAAGACATAATATCTTTTCTACTTTCTGGAAAAAGATTACAACTGCTAAGTTGAAATATTGCTAACACAATTTGATATGATAAGCCTTCAAGTTATACAAAATCTAATAAAGAAGTAATCCTGTTTTCTCTTACAAACTATTTGATTATTTGCAATCAGTTAGTGGTACAATAGCATTGACATTTGACATTTTATTTCACATGAAAATTTTTAAATTTTTATGAATTTTTGAGTTATTTCATGTGGTATCAGAGCATAAGGTTCAGACACTAGGCCTGAATGTGGCTCAACTTGCATATGTGAAACAGTAAATTTAAACAAACACACTGATTTTATTTTGCTTTGAATGATATTCCCAAAGAATTTTGTTTTCTGAGTTATTCACAGATATGCATAGATTGGAAGAATATGCAGATGAGGAGTCTCCTTACACTGAACGAAATAACTTTCAAAGAGAACCTATACAAGAAGAGATAACTAATAATTATTCCGAACTACCACAAACAACTAAGGAACTAAAAACAGAAATGGAATCGGTTAAAAAAGAAAATGAGAGAATTCTGAGAGCCTAGGAGGAGCTAAATCGGATTTTGATGGAAATATTTCATACTGAGGAAAAATATAAAAGAATTGAGTATGAAGATATGGGTTATTAGCATAAATATAAAAAGACTCAACAAATTAAAATCAAAAGTAGCTCATCTTCTAAAGTGTATGGTGATTCACATAGACAAAAATTCCAATATACTAGTGACAGTAGTGAAGATAATCACCATACTAGGAAGAGAAAATTTAAACCTTACGAAGAAATCTCTGGGGAATTTAAGAAAATCAAGCCACCAAACTTTAATGGAGAAAATGAGAAGGGGAAGAAGCATAATCCTGGCTGTCCAGGATGAAGAAATACTTCCAAATTTATAACTACTCTAATCAACTGAAGGCCAGGATGGCTATTTATAATCTTACAGGGAAAGCAAATATTTGGTGGCAAGAATTAAAAAAAGTAAAAGGTATAAGGGAGAAAAATATTAATTGGAGTACATTTAAGAAATATTTCAAGAAGAAATTTTTATCTGAACAGTATTATGAAGAAAGGGCTAAAGAATTTTACGAGCTAAAACTAGGAACAATGAATATGAAAGAACTAAATAGTAAATTTCTAAGTCTGCTAAGGTATGTGCCGTATATTGTGGATGAGAAACCTAAGGTACAACAGTTTCTCAGTTCTTTACCTTCTATAAAAGACAGAATTGAGTATGACAATCCGAAAACTTTAGAAGAAGCAATGAGAAAAGCGAATTTCTGTTATGAACTGAATCATAAAAAGGAAAGTATGACCAACTAGAAGGCCAAAAGAAATAATAAATTTGAATAGAAAAAGAAAGGTTTTGTTCCTAATCAAAATTTTAAGAACAATAACACCATAAATTTTCCTAGTAAAAATTTCCAAGGGAACAAAAGTAATTCACAAACCAATCCAAATAATCAAAGGAATAAAGAATATGCTAACAACCATAGTAACTTTACAAAGAACTTTGAATGAAAGGAACCAGTAAAGTGTTGGGAATGTAATGGTCCGCATTATGCATCAATTTGCCCCAATCAGAAAAAGACTGTTAGCAACATACACACAATACAAGAGGAGATGGTTGTTGGTGATCTAGCAAGGACAATTCCCAAGATCAACAAAACATTAGAGAACCAACAAGCAGATTATCAAACTTCCATGGTGGAAGTGGAAGGTAAGATAAATCAAATACCTATATCTATTTTAATTGATCCAAGATCTAGTTTAAGCTATATTTCTCCTAGTTTAGTAGAAAAGTTTAAGCTTTCAGTTGAAAAGTTTGCAAGATCTTGGTTAGTTCAACTAGCTACTGGTGCAAAGAGAAAAGTAATTAGCTTTGTTAAGAATTGTGCAGTAACTATGGATCAGTTTGAAACCTCTGTTAAGCTCAATGTATTGCGTTTAGGTTCATATGACATGTTGATTGGTATGGATTGGTTAGAACAGCATAGGGTAGTCCTGAATTTCTTTGATAAAACCTTTACTTGCATAAATAATGATGGAGAGTTAATAAAAGTAAAAGGAATTCCTAGGAAAACAACCATAAGGAAGATTTCTGCTTTGCAGCTTAAGAGAGATTTTTGGAAGGGCTGTAAAGCTTTTTTCATAATAGTAATTAATGAAGAAAACACTAATGATAGAGATAAATTAAAACAGTAAGATATTCCAATTCTAAGGGAATATTCAGATTATTTCCGAAAGAAATTCCATGTCTGCCTTCGAAACGGGAATTAGATTTTACTATTGAGCCAGTACCTGGTGCAGTGCCCAGCTCAAAAGCCCCTTATCGGATGAATATACTGGAATTAAATGAAATTAAGTTGCAGTTAAAAGAGCTCATTGATAAAAAATGCATTAGACCCAGTGTGTCTCCTTGGGGAGCACCTGTCATCTTTGTTAAGAAGAAGGATGGAACTTTACAACTATGTATAGATTACCATCAACTAAATAAAATGACTATCAAGAATAGATACCCATTACCCGACATATATGATCTATTTGATTAGCTACATGGAGAAACGGTGTTCTCAAAGATTGGTTTACGATCTGGATACCACCAAGTCCAAATAAAAAATGAAGACATCTTTAAAACAACTTTTGGGACCCGATATGGTCATTACGATTTTGTCGTTATTCCATTTGGACTTACTAATGCCCCAACTATTTTTATGTGTCTGATGAATAATGTAATGCACAAATATCTGGATAAATTTGTAGTCATATTTATTGACGACATCTTAATTTACTCAAAGTATGAAGAGGAACATAAAGAACACTTAAAATTTGTCTTACAAGAGTTACGAGAACATCAACTATATGCAAAATTTAGTAAATGTGATTTCGTTAAAGATAAAATTCAGTATTTGGGTCATGTGGTGACTAAAGAAGGAATTTCTGTTGACCCCGAAAAGATAAAGGAAATCGAGGATTGGTCAGTCCCAAAAGGCGTAACTGACATCTGATCATTCATGGGGATTACTGGTTATTATCGGAGATTCATCGAAGGGTTTTCAAGAATTACAAATCCTATAACCTCTTTGCAAAAAAAAAGGGAAGAAATTCGATTGGAATCATAAGTGTGAAGACAGTTTTAAAAAGTTAAAAAGATTATTAACCACCGCACCAATTCTAAGAATTGCTGACCCTAATAAATATTTTATAGTATGTACTGACGCATGCAAACACGGTTTAGGTGGAGTGTTAACTTAGGAAGGACACATCATTGCTTATGAGTCTAGGAAGCTGAAGGTTCATGAGAAAAAAAATGTGACCTATGACTTAGAATTAGCTGTTGTCATACATGCCTTAAAAATGTGGCATCATCATTTAATCGAAAGAAAGTTTATATTGATGATAGATAATAAAGGATTGGAATATCTGTTGGATCAACCTAACTTGAATGCTAGGCAAGCTAGGTGGCTAGCTTTTCTTAGTGAATATGACTTTAAAATTCAACATATTAAAGGAAAGGAGAATAAGGTTGCTAATGCATTAAGTAGAAATGCAAAGCTGAATTTTACAGCAGCCATCAGCACTTATAAGACAAACTTGGAAGAACAGCTAGAAGATGGAATAGAACAAGATGAAAATTATCAGAAATTACAAGAAAAAGTAAGAGAAGATTTAATAGAAAGTCTAAGTATAGGGTACAACTTGAATTAAAAAGGATTATTATTGTATAAATATAGATTATACATACCTAATGTACCTAAGATTAAGCTGTTAATTTTAAATGAAGTTCATAAAACTCCTTATTCAGGGCATCCAGGTTATCAGAAAACCATAACTATGCTAAGAAAGGATTATTTTTGGCCAAACATGAAAAATGAATTGGCAGAATACATTACTAGGTGCTTTGAATGTCAGCAAGTAAAAAATGAACATGAGCATCCAGCTGTGCTAGTTCAGCCATTACCTATTCCTAGCTGGAAATGGGAGATAATTAGCCTTGATTTTATCACGAGACTACCTAGAAATCAGAACTTAAATGATTCAATAATGGTATTTGTTGATAAATTGAGTAAAGTAGCCCATTTTATACCTGTAAAAACTACTTATAAAGCTGCAAATATTGTTGATATTTTCTTAAAACAATTTTTTCGGTTGCATGGAATACCAAAGGTGATAATTTCGGATCGAGACCCTAAGTTTACAAGCAACTTTTGGAAATGTTTGTTTAAAGGGTTAAATACTACATTAAACTTTAGTACATCTTTCCATCCTCAAACTGATGGATAGACTGAAAGAGTAAATCAGGTATTGGAGGATCTGCTCAGAATGTATGTAAAGGAGCAACCAAGTAAATGGGAAGATTATTTACACCTGGTAGAATTTGCTTACAATAATCATTACCAAGCTTCAACTAGATATAGTCTTTTTGAAATTCTGTATGGAAGGAAATGCAATACCCCCATCTCTTGGAGTAATCCAGTGGAAAGGTTAGTATTAGGACCTGACTTATTAAAGGAGATAGAGCTAATTGTAAAACAGGTACAAGGTAACTTGAAAATTGTGCAAGATTGACAGAAAAGCCAAGCAGATCTTAAACGAGCTCCAAAGGAGTTCCAGGTAGGTGAACATGTTTTTATCAAGGATAAGGTCAGGTAGTTGTGCTAAGCTAGCACCTCGATATTGTGGTCCTTTTGAAATACTGTCCATGATAGGACAAGTAGCATATCAGTTAGCTCTACCACCAAATCTAAGAGTTCACAATGTTTTTCATATTTTTGTATTTAAAAAATATGTACAAGATGCTACTCATGTTATTAATTGGAATGATGTGCGGGTGGAACCCGAAGGAGATTTTCTGGTGGAACCGGATTGTATCCTCAAAAGGAGGGAGATCTTGCTTTGGAATCGCACCATTGGTCAGGTGAAGGTGCAATGGAAGCACATTAGTCTAGAAGAAGCCACCTGGGAATTCGAAAGTCATATACAGGATGCATATCCAATTCTATTTCAGGAGAATTCTGAGGACGAGGAATAAATAACATCGAGGACGATGTTATAAATTAAGGGGGTGTGTATGTCACATGCCCCAATTTGCAAAACAATTTAATGTTATTAAGGAACATTATGTTATATTTTATGCTAAGTTTGTAATTGATGACCAAGTGGGGTCAAGGATAATTAATGTATTTCAGAATATTTTATCAATAAATAAATAAATGATGAGATAATAGCTTAGGGAAGCTGTTAAATGAGTGTTAACTGGTCACTTGGTGGAGGAGACTGGGTGGAGAGTATACTGACAAGTGGCAGCATCCTCAAGCTACTTCTAACTATTACAGGTGACAACTTCCCTATAATTGTGGTCATTATTCCCCAAGAAATTGGAATTGGAGCAGGTGGCTCATTAAGTAAAAACTGACCCAGAAGACCTAGACATTGATATAAAACTTCCCATTGAAGACAGCTCAGGCTGCTCAATTTGGAATTGCGATCATTTTGAGTGAATGAAGTGCACATGAGAAATTCAATGGAGGGGACTTGTTGAAGTGAGTTTGAGGGGTTAAATGCTGAAGATTGAACTTGTGCAACTACTTTAGGCTGAAGTTCTTATTACTGTGAGCAGGGGTGAATCACTAGTGTATATTCATTCAAGTGACAAAGGATCTTGAGGTTACATATTTCACCCAGTACTCTACCAGGAGGACCAGGAAACAGGCTTGGGGGTCCTAAGAAAGTGCAGACTAAGCCTTCTCTAGGAGTTGGTTGGGAGGAACAACCTCCTTAAGTTGTTGTCACCTCATCCATTGACAGGTTTTTATTTGTTCAGGTTTATTTATAATTTATCTACTGTTTTCAGAAAAAGGATTACTAGTCTTTCAAGATATCCATGTTAATGCTTTATTAGGGTTTTTGAAAAAAAAAACATTGTTTATTGATAATATTAGTGATTGGTAAAGTATATTTAAAACAGTAGTGATATTGTTAAATGAAACATGAATAGGAAGAAATTACCATAATGCATTTTTCCACGCCTTTTATAAGGTAGTACTCTAGTACAACTGGTTGTTTAAGTTAGATAAGTACATTTGTTTATTACTCTGTATGAAAAATGTAAATGATTACTTTTATAGTTTTGATGTAATTCATTTATGGAAAACTAGCAGTACTTGTTCTAGCTACTGTAAGTATTTGTATTATCTAATTATAGGAAGAGAACATAATATATATTAATCATTAGTAGTCATACTAATCACAGAACTATTACTATTACTAATATTTATTATAAACACAATAAATAAAGTTAAATAAACAAATATAGGAACAGTAAAAAACGAGTACTTAGGGTTTTACCTAGCTGATACTTCATAGGTTTTATAATAAGTTATTCCTAGTTCACATTTATATTCTGTTTTCGAAATATAGATGTCGTTTTTACTGTAACCCTCGAGATTTACTTAGGATTTACAAGAGGTAGGTTTTATCCCTAAAAACAGACTTTCACATTCTTAATCATAATATAAAATTTAACAGCTGTAAATAATTATCACTGAAAGTAAAAATAGAAAACAGAACTAAAACCATTTCTGTAAAAATCCATCTCATTACTGAACTGTAGGTTAACTAAAGATAATAGCCATTTTGAGAGAAAACAGAGTAAATTATTCACCTAATAACAACATTATAAATTCAAAACAGTAAAAATCAATATAAATAATTTATATTAAATGAAATTGTAAATTAAATAACACTATTAACAATTTAATAGAGACAAAATAAAATAAGAGTAATGGCCTATGGCCTTTATAAATATCGGTCGAGGGTTAATCCTGCTCAAAACAAACTATACAAATATGAACAAAACAGTAAACTGAAATGGTATCCAATACTTTCATCACCCTATATCTATTTACAAGTCTCGTTGAATTAGACAATGATCGAAATAGTATCATCATGGCTTAAGCCGAATGTGAAAAACATAAATTTCTTAGATCTTCTCATGCCGTAAGGGCTCTGTCACAGAATCCTTAAGTCTCGGCTGCTTTAGCCTTCAAATTTTCATGCCATAATACCATTTAGGGTTTAAAAGTTATACAAAAACAAAACAACACGAAGAATAACCTAACAAGTAAAACCCAGGTTGAGTCCATAACTAGCAGTGAAGTATTCTCATATTTCCAACCACCATAATACCAATGCAGGAGAAAACCCTCAGTTCAACTGGGGATTACCATGGTTTGCATGGCCGTGAATGAAGAGGTGTGCTATCAGCTAACCCCAATTGCCGTGAGAGGAACCTACGCAAAAAAACTAGTATTAGTTACAGATTTAAAAATGTATTTATAACTTAAAATTGATGTAAAGCAAAAATATGGACCGACAATTACGTGGTATGATTATCGTTTGGAGAAATCGTGGATGCAAGCACCTGGAGCAGCTCGATGGCACATGGAAGAGTAATGCCCCGAACAAGTCTAATGCACTAGTTACAACTGAAATCCTGAGTCACAAATCCAAAGGAAAATGAGCAACACTCCAACCAGAACAAAGAGCACTCTTTGACAAGCTTTGTCCACTATTTTTATGTAATAAAAACTAACCGAGTCCTCGAATCATTGAATAAAAACACTTTCTACACTCATAGTATGCTATAGCAGTCTTTAAGCACTGAGAACCACCTTATGTCTTCACCAAGACAAGATCACAGTGTTTTGTCGGAAGGTAGTATACAAATATGAGATAATGGCATAGTCATGGTGGCCACGAGCTCGCAGCTCGGCCGCACCAGTCGAAAAGATTGTTGCAATGTGAAAGGAGAGGGTTAGGGTTTTTTTATAAGTCAACCCAACCCCTAGATGAAACACCTCCATGTGCCCACCTAAATTATTTCATAAGCATGGGTGCAAGACAATAGTTGAGTGCAGTTCCAATCTGCATTAAAAAAAGTATAATAAAAACCTGTAATCATTTAAACGATGCAATTTTCTTGAAGTGCCAATAATATATTACCTTTGAATTATTTCAAATGCTTAGTATATTAACTATAGGGTTAAGACATGAATATTCTTCTAGGGTTTTATTTATAGATCAAGATAAGATAGTTATTTTGTTAACTATGTTTGATAAAGCATAGTTAAAAGATATATGTTGCATATTAAACTATATTAAAAGGAGATATAATGGTAGCCATTAGATTCGTTAGAGTTGGAGAGTGAATTGTTAACTAGGACCAGAGCAATATCAGATCTCTCACTAGTTTTCTTTAGACCAACAACCTTATTTCAAAAGATTTACTAAGCAACTTTGTGTAAGGTGTAATTTATAGCTGAAGTATATACTAGGAATGAAAGCATAAGATACAAGTAATAAGAATTCAAAGTAAAGGATTGTAAAAGCAATAAAGAAGAATTCTCTCAACTAGGAAGAGATTCTTGATCCAAATCTTTTATTGCAGCGTGTAGTTGGGGACTTAAGTAAGTGCAGTTCTCATAATTTATATAAGAGTTTCAATTGTAAGTATAAACACCTATCAATGAATATACAGTTAAGAGTCGGTATAGTTTTGTTTATATTTTTGAGAAAAACATCTAATGTCATTGAGTGATCTAAGTTTGAAACTACAAACTTTGTTTCTTCCTAATTAAACTCTAGATTACAATTAATGTAAGCAAGAATGCAAGTATTCATTAGAATTTAATCTTAATCATCCTGATGATTTGATGTCATGTTGATAGTAATTGATCATGCAATGTAACCCATGCATATATAGTTTTGTATTAACGTCCTTACATAGTTTGACGACAAAATTAAAACCAATATTACCTCTTATGGAGACAAGCTGCATTTAAACATTCTAAGTCTAGCATCATATTCATGCTAGAGAAGTATCTTCTTGGTCTGTATATATATATATATATATATATATACAATTTTATTGGAACTTACGCTTACCTGTTAAAAGTTGTAAAGAACCATCAGTTCCACTGTGTTAGCTATAAGCTAAGTAAGCCCCGATTATCCCTAAGAAACTTTTCCCTTCTTGACAAAAGAAAAACAAACTTAGCATTAGTAAAAGATAGAACATCTTTTCTACTTTCTGGAAAAATATTACAACTTCTAAGTTGAAACAGTGCTAACACAACTTGTTATGATAAGCCTTCAAGTTATACATAATCTAATAAAGAAGTAATCCTTGTTTCTCTTACAAACTGTTTGATTATCTGCAATCAGTTAGTGGTACCATAGCATTGACATTTGGCATTTTATGTCACATGAAAATTTTTAATTTTTTATGAATTTTAGAGTTATTACACATGTGAGGAAATCCCATGCAACTAATATATTGCAACCTTGAACTTCAAACCATGTAAGGTAAAATCAGCCCCAATTGTTAGGAGAAAGTGTCCAGGTGAATGTATAATGTCTCCATCTTTACTAGGTCTATGAGGAGATGAACATGTGATCAAATAGATAGGTAGACAAGCCCTGGGACTGTGGAGAGCGAATGATTGAGCTCCCTAATCTGATATAGCTTCATAAATAACCAATTGTTCACAAACTATAATATCAGCAAACTCATAAGAGGAAACTAACATCAAATCCCCAGCGGTACTTGATTTGTCACACCAAAATTGATGAGACCAAATACAAGCATGACCGAAGGCTCTTAGAACTTAAAAATTGTACCAAATAATATCATATCAGATCCAAATAATATCATATCAGATCCAAATAAGTTCATATCAGATCTAATATTGTGGAATGATATCAACTCCCTAACAACAATTTTGAAGGAGACTTGCAGTGCTTGATTTTTCACACCAAAATTGATGAGAGCAGCTACAAGAATTAATTAAATCTCTTGAAAATTAAAACATGAAACAAATAATATCAGATCATATCCAAATAATATCATATCAGATCCAAATAGGTTCATATCAGATCCAAGGGTGTGCTTCACCGAGATGGTAGATGCACAATTTTCTCCTTCTTCAAAATTCCGAGTATTGGTGCATGCAATCATGTAGGAATTTGATGGAAGCTCTAGATCAATGAGAGTGAATGGATCACTCCTACAATATGATATTATTTCCAAAATATCCATGGTATTACTTATTTTCCCACCAAAAACATCATTAGAGATAGAGAAATCAAATTCCTCTTCATTTTCTGAAACAATCACCGGTAAGCTATGCAAAGAACGTAAAATAGACGAATCACTGGAGAAATTTTGCATAGAATGGAAGGAGAGTTTTTCTTCAATAATAGATATTCGAATGTATTCTTCTAGATCATTCTTATGAGAATATGAGATATCAGAGATCTCATAAAATTACGGAGAAGCATGAGAAGGAGTCACTCCTAGGATACTTTCTTCAATTCGAATTGACTGTGTGGAAGATTCAACTTCTTCTGCATCTTTGACAATTTGATTTGTTGTAGGAGAGGGAACATAGAGTCCATTCTTGAAATCTGAATCCTAGATTTTATCTGAACCTTTCTCAACAATTGAGATTTTATATTCATCTCCCATATGACTGCTAGGTACTCCTAATAGAGTGAAAGTGATGAAGGATGCCCTTGAGGCAACCATGTGGTTGGATGCTCCAAAATCTATTAAGTAAGCCTTCGAAGGAGTGGGGAATATCTTCACGGCATGTCATCTCTCATGTTATTTAGTATTCTCTCCATCATCAGACATCTCAACACATTGTGGAAGGGAAATATTGTTCCGTATAAGGAGAGTTTTCAACTGGTTGAGAGTCTTCTTCATGCTCTGGATTTTAGGATGAAAGCCTCTCATACAGTATGAACATCTAGTATTTTATTTTTTGGAACCCAAGGCTCCAGTAGAATACTTATGATTCTCTCTTGGCTTCGAATCAAAAGCTTTAGGCTCCTTCCCCTTGTGCCTCCCTTTATCTTGTGCATTTGTAGAGTCTGTCACTAGGAGAGCTTGGGTTTTGGAATTCTCGAGGACTCCCATTTGGACCAAATTCTCTTGATCCTGTATTAAGGACTCGACAAAGATATCAAGTGAGGGAATCTTCCAATTGGGAATGGAAGCTCTTTCAGAATGGAAGGTAGTGAAAAATACAGAATACTCAGAAACTAGTTTTCTGAGTATGGAGAGCACATGTTGAAGTGAAAGAGACTTGAATTTTGTAAAGAATTGATGTATGGTCTCGAAAATGATGGGATGTAAGGCTATCAAATCGTTCTCCAAAACGTGTCCTCCAAACTCATCTTGCTTTCCAAACTAGACTACAAACTTCCCCCAAGATTCTTTGGGAGTCTTCAAACCTTCAAGGTGAAAGAGGAAGTCTCTAGAGATGTAAGTACATAGAAATCCAAAAGATACATATGAGCGGTTCAAAAACTTGTTTTTCTTAGCTAGATGATGGGATTCAACCTCCTAAACAAGCCCTTGTTGCATAAGGAAACCTGCATATCTACTCTCCAATCAACATAGTTTAAGGGTGTTAGGATCTAGGGTGTGGAAGGTTAAGAATCCATCACTTCTCCTTCTGATCGGATAATATCTTCAATCAAGCTACGTAGCACCTGTAACTCTTCATTGCAAAAAAAAAATCAATGCACACTATGCCATAATCAAGCCTTCCCTCTTGACATGTACACTTTTTCAGGGTTCATCTTTCCCGCACCGCCACTCTGAATGAATTCAAAGGAAGCAAGGAACTCTTTGCGAGACTTCTGTGGAAATCCAGTTGCTTCTGGTGTTCAATGGAGAGTAGACAAACTTGAATATTTCTTGAGATGGCTCTGAAACCATGTTAGAATTAATATGCCATTGGTCCTCAAGCAATGAGTGCTATTATATTCTTAATTATTTGCAGTGAAAGGAATGAATAATACCCACTGAACAAAACAAATCTCACAGGAAACAAACAAGAAGTGATAAATATAATTATAGTATAAAATTCATTAATCCCAATAGTATACAATAGTGTTACATAAAGGAGAATTCGAATCATGGGGATGAATTTGAATCTACCAACTCAAGACTGACTACATGGCTAACTAGAAGTGTCTAAATCACTATCGGAGTTCAACAGGCTAACTCCAGATGTCTAATCCAGTATATCAATCAGTTATAATCAATGAAACCATTCAAACTGGAGTGGTAGGTGAGAATTAGGTGAGAAATGGATCCTTCCCACATGCATCCATGCATAACTGGCACGAATTGAACATGAGGACATCTAACTGAATCTAACTGAAGCATAACTAATCTTGACTAGTTACCAACTGCTACCAAATGAAGGAGGTTGGTTCTATAACTCCCAATAGCTCCTAAAATGTAGGAATTAGTTTAGGAGGTGCCTAAACTGATGCATGAAGGTGCAGTCAGTTCCAATTATCCTCTATTGGTGTTCCCCACACTCTAGTGGATGGTACATGTGGCCCCATTAGGCCAGGTGGACCCAATGGTACTAGTGGACCCAATAATAACTAAATGACTCATAAGTTATGAAAATATAATCTAATAGACAGTTTGGACAAGGGAAGATTATAAATTCTAACAATGGGAAGGTAGGATTAGCACTAAAAAACCCACATGTGCTTATTATTTTCAACTAGTGTAAGGAACTAATGCAATTTTTGTTGTTCAACTTGGTTTTCCAGTCATGAAATTCTTGTAGGATGTGATTGAAGAGCCCAATGCAATTCAACGGAGGATATATCAGTTGATAGAATCACAACATGATAAGGAATCATTAATGGATAAGACTCAAGTGCATCAAGATAGAGTCAAAGGAATCTGTGATAAAAGAGAAAAACAAGATAATTTCCCCCCAGGTGATTTGGTTTTAAGATGGGATGCTCGAAGACAAGACAAGACAAAGCATGGTAAATTCAATAATATGTGGTTTGGACCATTCCAAATTTTAGAGGTTTGAATAATAATACTTTCATTTTGGAAAATATTTAAGGAAATGTTGTTGTTGGAGGCCCTATCAATGGATGTTTCCTCGAACACTTATTTGTTTAATAAGGTTGTTGGTAGCCTAAAACCATTGCAAATACCAATGATTTAGTTAATTACATAATCAGACTCCATAGTCCGATGAAGGAACTAGTACATAGGTTGTTAGTTTGAAGTTTGTTTTTCAACAGTGATTTGTGTTCATAATTCATAATTATTTGTTTCGAAGCAGGGTGTATATCATATTATAATGAATATTGTAGGGGTACAAATTGTCGGAACGAGAAAAATGACACTAATATGTAGGTTTTTAGCACCTCACGAGGAAGTGCTATCCCTAGATGGTGGTGGTGTTAGTACCTAAGATTGCACCTAGGGTTGTTATTTTTAGATCTTACAATTTTTGAGCCTATACTGATCCCAATAGGTAAAATTTCACCCAATTCTTACTCATCACGTGTTAAACTCTTTTCTTTATACTTATGTTTCAAATTTTATATTAATCGTGTTGTATTTGTTAGCTTTTCAGGTTTGAAATGATTTAAATTAAGTGGTTCTTTGTGTTAATAGGATAAGATTCAGTGGAAATATATACTTTATTTTGAAGAATGTGATATGCTACAGAACGATATAATGGTTGCACTACAAAATTGTCAAATTGCGCTACCAAACCGATGTGGGAATGTCCTACGGTTTGTCAGAACAATCATTTTGGTCATGTCATATTTATGAATATCCTTAATCATGCAAGATAGTGTGAAGTTTACGGGTTACGATAAATTTTTATGGTGGTAAGGTCTTTTAATTCTTATAGAGGTTTTTTCTATCCCATTAACCCATTATTTCTGATGATGTCAAGTCGGCTCGGGAAAAATTGAAATTGTTAGGCATATGCTTCGATTGAATTTTTCATGCTCCTAGTGTTGATATAGTTGATATATTTTTTAAAACACATGAAGTATTCCTTCTCATAGGACTGGGCATGTGGTTCGATACAAATCAGATGGAGTTGAACTCCTTGAGGCTTACCCCGAGTTTGGATAGAAATTCAGAAGAGTGGGTTGGTTTCGCTTCTACGAGAATATTCAAGGGAATCATACAACAATGACTTAAGAATTTGCATAAATTTTTTATGGAAATAATGTTACAGTGGGAAACTTAACCTTTTATGTGAAGAAAATTCAATAGCTATAGTAGGAGAATTTCCACGAGATGGAGAATGTTGGTTTAAATTCCACAATGTCAATTTTGTTGATTGTAATAATTTTCTCAAGAAGGAGTTGTGGAATCTAGGATGGAGAAAAGGCATTCCTCGAGAATGGTTAAAGGAAGAGTACAATCCTATTTTAAAAATATTTCAGAGATATATCATGAGAGAAGGCAGGTATGCAACCGTTTATATGTATCATGAAGTTTTTTTTGCATCTAGATGGAGTTTCTAAAATGAATCTACCCTTTTATCTCCTCAAGAGCCTAACCAAGATGGAAGGTAGGGTTAGGATTTTCTTGAATAGCTAACATAGTATATTCCACCAGGACTTCATATAAGTATTGATATTGGAAGAATTAAAAAAAATGCTAGAGACTAGAACCATTTCTTTCTATTCTCTGGTTTCGAAACCATAGATGCCAAGTCTTAGCAAAATCCAGTATAAAACAGTCTCTGTGAAAATTATGGGCCTTCTGAAACTTTTGAAGGTATGAGAGATGATAAATATGCTATGATAAGAGAGTGTTAATATAGGAAATCATAAATTTTGTACTGGAAAATGAATATTAGAACAAAAACATGGAGGTTCTTTGAGGAAAAGATTGTAATTTTGTCCTAAGAAGAAACTAGTAAACCCTAGTTCTAAAACAGTGGAAGAAGACATAGAGGAAAAAAATATGAGACATTAAGTCTGAGAATGAGAGGATCACTAATGTGGACTAGCCTTGAAAGAGCTATTTTGAAGAAAATAGGGAGGACTAGCCTTCAAAGAGGTAATTTAAAGAAAACAAGGATCTCAGATAATCTTTTAGGAGGTAGAGGTCAAGAGAAAACTAAAAGAAGAAAGACAAGTGCATTAAATTCCTATCCTCTGAGGGGATGTAACACCTTTTTGACCCAATAATTTAATTATGAAAATATCATGAAATTGGCCATAATTCGAACATGAATGATCCAAATCCGAACAAGTTATGTAAATTTGTATATATCTTTCACTTTTAATATAAAAACTAGGACTATTGTAGACCAATAGACGAAGAAGAGATGGGGTCCTATGATTCCACAAGGGGTATAGAAAAGTAATATGTTGCATGAATTCCATGTGTATATCCCACATCCTTAGTGTTATTTAGTTCCGTTGAATGAGTTCCATGCCGCTGACTCTCATCCCTCCTTGTTCCACTTGGCTAGTTCTTGAATTTACCTATAAATAATGGGATTTAATCTCATTGTAGGATTCATTCCCTTATGATTGGGTAGAACTTTTTATTAGAGAAAATATAACATCTCTTTTCATATTTGTACCTTCATTGTATGTCACAATTGAATTCCATGAATATCGTAGAAGTCATATCACAACCACTCATACAATGCACCTGGGGTATACCATGAATAGTGGAATCTCTTAAGGTCTTGGCACAAATAATTTCCTAATCCTCTTGCATTAGAGACATAGAGGGAGTTACGATAACAAACCCGAAGGATCGTTAACTCAAATAAGGGAGTTCGAGGGACTATTAAATCAGAGAATGGAGCCCCATTTCTTGGGTTAACAGGATGAAGGGAAACAGGGGTGCTAGAGGGCTGAGATAGTTGTAGAGAAAGAAATAGTACCTTATTTTGGATGAATAGCCCCAACTTGGGGGTGACTTTTTCAACTAAATATATGGCTGGACATAGTCTATGGCTGGGTGGAACATTGTTGATCTGCAGAAAAATGGTTGCATTTTCATATAAGTACTCTTCATGTATATAAATATATTATATATATATTTGTTATATGTTTATTAGAGTTATGATATGAATTGAATGTTTTGCTTGAGTTATTTGAATATATGTGACAAAGGAATTCATATAAAATTGTTTGTGATAATGCCACATATGCTTATTTGAATTACAAATAAAAAATGCATTTATTTGTATTTCACTATAATTACTAAATATAAACATTGGGAAAATAATATGAAATAAGTGGAGTAATTTTGGTGATAAATTTGAGTATTTCACACCCCAATGCCTCAATCAAGGTATTGGGGTCGTGACAGGGGACCACATACCAGACCCACCAAAAAATTGAGACTCAATTTCAAAGCTATCTTCAATCCTTTCCTAAAGGAACAAAAGGTTAACGATCTTGAGAGTCTACTAGAAGAAAACCAAGTAAAGTATAAAAAGCAATAGGTCAGAGTCTCGATTCCAATATTTATACAAACTAGGAGAAGCTATAGAACTAGTAGAGAGTAGGATATTGTTGAACCTAAAAAAGAAGTTGAACTTGAAAATTCGAAGGCCAATAATAAAAGGAACAATTTTTCCCATGTAACTTTTGAAGAGGAGATTGATTGCTCGATAGAGAAAGAGAGGAAGGTAGTAGAATTTTCAACTAGCATGGAGAAAACTATAAATGCTATTCTTATTCACCAGAAACTAGCACTTTTGTTCTAACTACTTTAGAAGAGGAACAGGGGATACAGGGCATGGATTATGCTAATATTGAATGGCCTGAGGTGGAGATTTTTGTTCGAATTTGGTGTTGTCATTGATGCCAAACAAGAAACATGCACAATTTCAAACACCGAAGATGGATGTTTATGTCAAACAAAAAACAAGCTTAATGTCAAATCTCAAACAAGAAACAAGTTGATGTCAAACAAGAAAATGTTGATGAATGTCAAGAAGCAGAAAGTCTTGAAGTTTGTAGTCACAATTGATGATATTGAGTAAAATTATAGTTTGAAGAAATATATATATAAGTTTATGTAAGTCTCAATATTATTAGACAATGTCTCTCTATATACACAAATCCAGTTTGAATAAGTATATAGAGAAGAAGTGTGAAAGTGAAGGAAGTACGCAAATCCCACTAAGACATGGGACTCATGTGTACATATACCACCAAGTCATTGGACTCGAATGAGAAAAATATTACAAGGCTAAATTATCAAATGACGCACATTGATGAAAGATGGAATGAAGTGGTTTGCTTGACCAAGAAGTAAGAGAGTTGGGGTGTCATCGAGTGAAAGGAAACCCAACTTGTGGACACATATCTTGAACAAGAAGATTATAAATAAGTAAGAGATGGATGTATTGATGTAATCTTGAAGAGAATAAAGATGAGATATTTTGATTTGGAAATATTCTAATTCTGGGGTATCAATGGCTCGCTGATCTTGAATAAGTTTATACAACAGACAATCGATTGCATTGAATCAATATATAAGAACAACAAACAAAACAAGGTTTACAGCTGAAAACACATATTTCAAAATTGTTGACGTGCAAAGTGTTGTAGAGTGCAGGAAACACAGATCCCAAATAGCCAAAATACTAAAGTGTTGATATTGCAGATTGTAAGAAAACTATATCACACATTCGCAGAAAGTTTAAGTATTGCAGAAGATGCACATAGTTTATATTGCATAAGACATAGATCAAAGATAAGATGGATACAGATCGTAGTTTGGTTATGATCTATATTTTTAGGGTGGAAGGAAGGGGAAAGGAAATGGAGTTGGTGCTTCCTTCCAGTTGGTGCTAGAAAACACAATTAGGAATTGGTGCTTCCATCCAATTGGTGTTGGAGAATACAAAAGGGAGTTGGTTCTTATATTCAGTCGGTGATAAAAACAAAAAAGGGGATTGCAATCTTCAATTAGGTTGGTTTCTGACTACAACAAGTTGGATCCTATGCAATAGGAACGATATCCATTCAAGTCGGTGTCTGAATTCAAAAAATTGCTGCTTGTGTATATGATTGAATTCCTTACAGGTTGGTGAATGTAATCAATGATTTGATGCTTGCAATCAGGTCAGTGAATGAGTGAGTTGGTGCTCACATTTTGGATATTGGTGTCTCCCGTTGTAAACATAAATCATATATATATATATATATATATATATATATATATATATATATATATAAACTTATTTGTGCACTAGCGTCTCTTATTTTTTTTACTAAAAAAATATTGGTGCATATTTGTTTGAAGTAAAAATGGTATAATCTGCACTTTATATTGATTCACCCCCCTTCTCAGTATAAATAAGAATTCAATAAGTTCTACTGCTCGTAATAAATTTCTTGAAGCTGATAGCTTGTCACAATTTCAAAACAATGAATATAAGCATAATGAAAAACTCAAAAGAAAATTAAAGGAGTCAAAGTTCCTATTTAAATATCCTTGACATGAAAATGAATAGATGCATGTTAAGGTGAAAAATATTTATAAAAAATGGCGCAAAAGCATTGTTAAGTACAATAAATTATGAAGTTTTATTAGAAACTAACGAGGAGTGTTGAGAATCTCTTAAGGAAGAGAAGATATTGGAAATATTAGTGTTTAAAAGAAAGGCATAAAAATTAGATTGGTAATGACAAATTGGGGATCCTGACAGAGCTGGGAACTCGAATCTCCAAGATGCACTTCAAACTCACACTATTGAAGCCAATTAAAGGTCATGGATTATGAAATTTTGGAAGCAATCATTAACTACAATTTTAAGGTTACATTATGAAGACAAAGTTTCAAGACTGAACAAATAAAGTTTCCACATTCACAGGGACGCTATAGAAGCCTCTATTGCATACCTTTAATTTCTAGAGTTGATACTAGACTTTCCTAAATTTTGCAAAGTTTTAAACTAAAATAGTATTTGTCATAATTTATAGAGATAGATATGTAATGTATAATTTATACTCGAATCAATCATGCTAATCTAGTTAGTTAGCGTATCTCTAAAAAACAAGATCTGGAACATCTTTCAGACTCGATCCATCTATTCTTTTGATGAATATATTATTACTAAGTAGATGGATAATGAACTCCTTTTATAGGATCTGATTTTGAATCAAATTTATGTTTATGTAATGATTATAAAATAAATAATAGGTGTTCGATTTTTGTAAGTCAGGAAGGGTTGGGACATGTGTAAGTTTTTTAATACAATAATATATGCATCCCCATAGATCGTTTAAGCTATGATTTTAATTGTGTATTTTATATGTTTTACTATTTGTTATCTTATTTAGATATATAAGTCACTTATGCACTGTCTTAGTCAGTTTGTTTCAGATCTAATGACATTTATTCGTTAAGTGTATGTTTCCCAAGACAACTATTATGTTACCATTTACCGTTCCAGATATAAACACTATTGTGAAATGAAATTTCTTTGTGAATTTATGAATTGAGTTGTTTACTTCTCATATATTTACATTTTAACTCAGTTTTTATGCTTGAGACCTATTTTAATTCACAACTATAAATACCTTGGATCAATGATTTGTTACTGCTAATTATAATGTGATGTTTGATCACTTGTTCCAGACCCTGCATGACTTAGTTCATATCCAACCACTTAAACTTGAAACCGAATTGTTACACGTCCATATCTAAGTTCCCTAGTTTTGTCGCCTAACAATGGAGGTGTAGACCTTAGGTATAAGAGATACTAATCCAAAAATGTGGTATTTACATTAAAAAACATACTTTAATATCCAATCATTCAATTTTTCGTTCAAGTCCATATTTTAATATCCGTTAAATAAATGTACACTGTTATATAAATTGAAAGCTTATAGTTCTCTTGTTCTCTCTTAATATGTGTATTTATAGTTTTTTTCTCTCTCTTTATATATTCATATCATAATTGCATATTTTTACAGTGCTATTATTCATATTAACATGTTATACATTTGTTAAACATATTATGAACATTTATTTATTTATATAGTAAAATATATTTGATTTTTTTTCACCTTTCCTTTGTTACTAGGACACCATCAAATTCTTCTCAAATATACAAACTATTATTGTTCCAATAGTTATAAAAATATTTCATCATATACATTATATATATTTTTCCTAACACATTGATGCAAAACTGTTTTTCTTATTCAATTCTTCTCAAGTATACAAACTATTTTGGTTCAAATAGTTATAACCATACTTAAAAAAAAACATTTGTTACTTTGTTGATGTATTTATTATTTTTAAATGAAATCCATATCTATTATATATATATTTCCTAATACGTTGATGCAACATTGTATTTTCTTAGGTGGTTTTTTTCTATCCTTGTTCTGAACTTTTTGTGAAAAATATATCTACAATCATTACATCAATGTTAATAATGAACTCTATTACAAGGATTGGGAATGGAGAGATTATTTTTAGTCCTTTTCTACAAATTTTGGAATTCAATCCAACTCCAAAAGAAAACTATTATGTACACCTATACGATGGAAGCAATACAATACACAACTTATTCAAGCCTCTACTCTCATATTTTTTTCACATTATCTCAAGTGGAAGTTGGATCCTTGGTTCAAATAGATATCTTCACCTACAAATCTATCAAACTAACAAGTATGTATTCAATCTATCTATTTTTCCTTTTTTTTCTATAGAACATACCATTCCAAATCACATGCATCATACACACTAACCACAATTTACACTACCCACTCTTTCCACAATAATGAAAATGTTAAATGAATATTTTTTAACATTGTTTTGCAAGATTCTTCTATTTCGAGGAATATAAGTGCATACTTTGACTTCAAAGATTATTGGTGGACCAATGTTGAGAAAATAAGTAATTCCTCTTAGAAAAAAATATAGTAGGAATAACTAAAACACCCCCAAACATTACTCATACTAAATTTTTACATCCATACCTACAAGAATGGACATTGAAAATCAGAGTTTTTTCAAAAACTGACCTTCGCACTTTCACCAATTTGAAGGGGCCTGACCATGTCTTTAGCTTTGATGTTATTGGCATTGAAGGCAGTGAGATATGTATTACATGTTTCAATATCTAGATTACAAACTTCCATCCTTCCATAGATATTGGTAAAATTTACATAATCTCAATCGGGATCATCAATCCCGCAAAAACATAATTCAATCATTTAAAAAATGACTTGGAAATAAATCTTGGAAATACCTCCACCATAGAATATTTCTTATATGATGAAAATTCAATAGCAAACCATAACTTCATTTTCACTCATATGAATGAATTATCAACTCTAACCAACAAATCTACAATTGATATTATTGGAGTTGTTATATCCATTAGCCCTTTAGTAACCTCCATGAGGAAAAATGGAACATAGACACATAAAAGAACCCTTCAACTAAAGGACATGTAAAGTTATAGTATAGAGGTCACATTATGGGGGGTCTTATGCAATAAACATAATCTAGAGAAATATTCCATCACAAATACTTTTCCAATAATTGCTATAAAGGTTGGAAAAATAATAGACTTCAATCAACTATCAATTACTACAACCTTTTCATCACAAATTTACATTAATATTGATCTCAAAGAAACTCAAAATTTGTGAACCTGGTTTGAGAAACCATGAGCATGCCTCCAAACCCACTCATTATCTACATATGGTACTTTTGGCATTCATCCAAGTTCCATACAAAAGAAATTGGATGAAATTAGAAATGAAGGAATTGGTATAGGGATAGAACCTGCTTACATTTTAGTCAACGCAACTATTGCTTCTATGGATATAGACACCTATTGGTATGTTGCATTTGCTCTTAGATTTAAAGACTGCCCTTACGAAAAAAAAGCACACCCATTGAGAATAGACTATAGAATTTCCATGTGTTATATGAATGTGAATACATGTACATTTTCCAATTCAACATTGAATACCAAACAAGCAAAATCAATGTAATTGCATTCTAGTATGTTGCATAACAACTTATCAACATACCTACCAAGAAGTTGTTTGACTATGGCTATTAAGGAAATACCAAAGATACCACAGACATCTTTGCCAAGTTATTCTTCAATACTTGTTCAAACTAGAATTACATGAAGAAACATTTTCCAATCAGAAACAAATAAAAAATATTGTAATTGCATGTGATAAAATGGATTGCAAGAAAAATCCAAAAGAAAAAATGCCTACCCTTGAAATGTTGCCTAAGTAGTGAAGGCGTGTGTTATGGTTTTTTTTTGAAGCAAGAAGTTGTATTTTGGCTTGCTTTGTACAATTACATATTAAATAAAGTGTGTATATTATAAAGTTAGCTTATTTATTTCACAACCTATGCATCCATAACACTCATACCATATAATTAAATTCTCATCTTATTTAAATATTACTCCTACATATGTCAAATTATATGTTATCAAAAAAATTATATGCAAATATATAATTAAAACAGATACATCTACAAATTGCTCATTTATTTCCTTACACGCACCTTCACATATTGCAATAGAAAGCATGGTTAATTATTTTCATTTTGAATAGCACACCCTCTTGCTTCAAACAATACCGACATACACTATATCTTATGGAATCTCAAAACCACTACAAATGCCTACTATATTCCAACAATAAATTCCAACATGTCTATCAAGTATACTATCTCAAGAGTATGAGATTCATAGTAAGAATCAATACAACATTCTTTGACATAAAGTCCAAGCTACATAAATAAACAATATAAGAAGAGATAAATGGAACAAATAAATTTCCACAAGCAAATATTTTGGCCAAATTGTTACAAAACCATCTACATCTAAGGTCCAACAAAATGAATAATGAAGTAGGAGATATGTTGGAAAGAAAGATGAAATAAAGATACTTCAAGGGATTACAATGCATACTAATCAACAACCTAGACTTTTACATTTTTCAACAAGTACTCTTCAACATAATGGCTATCCACATGCTACCCAGACTTTCCACAAATAGATGGATTCCTTTTCTATCATGCATACATGTACGATTTGTATGGAATCATATCCTAACACTCTTACTCATCCATCTCTCAATGGACACATTTGTAATCGATTCCATACAAAAACTGATGGCCATCGATCTCAAAATGGAATAATATGGACCTCAATGACCAACCCATTCTACTATTCATACTTACTCAAATTGAAGAAGAAGACCTGCAAATGTAAGAGGACATGCAACATACCAACAATTTATAGGACGTTGGTGTTCTATTATGTACATATCACTAGAGGACATGTGTCCCATATGGAGTGACATGTTGGTATGTTCTCTAGTGACAATTCATATGACACCCAAATGTAAGAGGACCTTCATGACCAACCCATTGTACTATTCATACTTGCATGTCCTCTAGTTCACTATGGCTAGAAGAGTATTCCCAAGTATAGGTTTATCTCTTTTTCGGGCTTGAGGAACTAAACTTGAAAAGGAACCTTTTCGAGATGAATTTTTCTTTTTCGTGCTCTGGTTTAAATCATGAAAAATAGTCTGATCAATTTTTATGCTATTGTTGTGCTCACTAAACTTTAAGAAAACGGTATCGAGTTTACTGTTTGTTGCCCCATACTCGCAAATCAATGCAACAACGCGAGTGACCTTTATTTCCTTCACACTCGTTAAACAAAATCTATGTTCTTGTTCTCGAAGGAGTGTCGATCTGGTAATAGTTTAACCATTTTCTGGACATGATTGGAAAATTACAAAAAAAGAATACCTTAGTTCTCCTCAGCTAAGAGTGTTCTCCTTTCAAGTGTTTTATACTTTTTTCATAATTTGGAGACTAAATTTAAGAAAAATACCCCCTTAGAGTCTTCTTTGGCATTTTCAAAATATCAAATTGTGAAAACATCGTCAAGCACCCACTAATTCAGGATCATAAAATCCACGGATCAATGCTTTATCAAGCATTATTCTCTCTCTTCTTCGAGCTTGCTTTAGAAATGAAGAAGGTCTCAAGTTTTCTTTCTTGGACTCATTACAATTATACAAGAAGGGTATTAAAAAAAAGAGAAAGGGAAGGGAAGGGTGTCAAATGTATTTTTATATAATAGAAACAAGTCTTGTCATCCTTGAACAAAGCACCAGTTTGAGTCTCTCAACAATTAGGTTCTATTTTTTTGCCTTAGTATTAAGCTTGATCTTAGAGTTATTACTCCTCTGGTTGGTTACTCTTCCAATAATATGGAGAATATTTCAATGTCTTCTACATTTCATATTTTTATCGTTGGTCCCTTTATGTCTAAAAGATTCATAAGGCACTACGGTGTCGTACTCACTGTTCAAGGATAAACCCTATGTCGGACATTCTACAGTTTCCTTGAACTTATGTGTCAGACACCCCTTGGTATCGGACCATTACATCATGCCTTCGACAATTTGTTTTACAATAATTTTTCCTGGCTCCAAATCAAATCAGCCCTTGATTTTCCTGTTGAGAATATAGTTGTCATTGATGTCAAAGGAGTTCACGAATGACAAAGGAATAATCAATAGACATGGTAGCAGAATGAAATCAATAAAAGGCAAAGGATCCATTACATTGATCATCATTGATGTCAAAGGAGTTTACAAATGACAAATAAATATAAAATAGACATGGTAGCAAGATGAATTCAGCAACACCAAAGGAAATCTACAGATTGAGGAGTGAAGAGAGAGTGTAGAGACTGTGTGAGATCGAAATTGTCTATGAAGAGTGCTACAAGAAAGAATTGATGATTCCACTGATCAATTCAGCCACATATTTGAAGATATGTATGAAATCTATGTAGTGAGGAGTGAAGAGAGAGTACAGAGACTGTGTGAGATCGAAATTGTCTATGAAGAGCACTGCAGGAAGGAATTGATCGTTCCACTGATCAATTCAACCATTGATTTGAAGATCTGTATCTTAGACAGATCAATGGTGTGGAACAGAGAGTTTAAAGAGCATGTATAGATCCATGGATAAAATCAATTTCATCAGGTGAAAGAACGCCCTAGATAAGCCCAAAATAATCATCCATACGACTGGAAATCGTGTAGTGGAGATTAGGCGTGGCCGAATATCAGCAGCTAAGAAGCATTTCGCTGATAAAAATAATGAGGAAGATAATAGGTGAGTTAGGCTATGAAATTTAAACTAATCACTGGAAATCGATCGAGATCAACGGTTGAGGCCGATTTTGAGAAGATCGACAATGGTGAATGATTTCCGCACAAATAAAAGGGGAGATCCACATATCCGCATTTGATTGTAGATCAACGGATAGGATTGAATCTGCAAGGAAATCTACGGTGGGGAATTGTTTATGCACAAAGAAAAGTGAAGGTCCACAATCCACATTAGATAGTAGACCGATGGTCAGGAGTGAACCCGCAAAGAAATCAACGGTTCAGAAGAAAAACGGAAGGTGGAAAGCGAAAAGAGGAACGCGGAAGATGAGAAATAAAAGTATAAAATAATATGGGTTTCTGTAACCTAGAATCCTGTAAAGAAATGCGAAAGGCAGAAAGTGGAACGCAGAATGCGGAATATGATAAATCAAAGTCTAAAATAATATGGGTTTTAGTAACCCAAAATCCGCTAGCGAAATGCAGAAGGAAAAAAGAGGAAGGCAGAATGTGGAAAATGAGAAATTAAAGTATAAAATAATACGGGTTTCTGCAACCTGAAGTCCGCCAACAGAATGTGGAAGATGACAAATCAAAGTATAAAATAATATGTGTTTTCGCAACCCGAAGTCCTCTAACAGAATGTGGAAGGAGGAAAGAGGAAGGTGGAAATTGGAAGGCGGATAATCGTGAAAAGACTTTGGGAAATGTCACAATTCTGCTACCCATTTTCTGGGAGATTGACGGTCATAGAGAGCTTGAAGGAGATCAATGGTGTGGAATGGTTGATGCAAAAAGCTAAGTGCGGAAAGATATTTTGAGAAATTTCACATTTTAACAATCCACTTTCTACATCCTATCTTAGATCTACAGTCAGGAAAAATACCGATATAAAATCAACGGCTCAGGATAGCTGCGGAAATGAAGATTGCGGAAGGTAATGAATGTAAGATTAAATAGTAAATCAATTAAAATGGAATTGTTTTAGTTTTTTTGAAGAATCACAACAAAGGTAGATGACTCGACAACTCAGTGTTAGAATGAGGAATGGAGTTCTCATGAATATGCATGATCGAAGAATGAAACGGTTCAATGGTGAAGAGATGCATCCGTAGGAAATGTGAAGGTATTTATACATAGACTGATGAGTGAGAGAAAGTGTCTATGTGGTCCATATCATAGAAGAAGAAGCAGAGACCAGTAAGTGTGACAGAGATTGAAGGGTAAAGAAATATGGAAGATTATTAAAAACATATTAGGGTGGTAGGGTGGCTCTAGTGCAGGAAACATGCCTGCAGGGGGTTGTAGCCTCCTTCCAGTAGAAGTTGGTAGATATGGTATAGTAGCATCCTACTAGTTTGTAGATGAAAAACAGGGGGTTGTATCCTCCTTTCAGTAGTTTCTGGTAAATAGGGTGTAATACCATATTTTTCAGTAGTAGCAGGCAAAAACTATTTGTAAATAACACTTTTGCAATAATATAAAGTATTGGTGGTTTACCCAATTGGGATTCCACGATAAATTTGTGTTCTGTATGTTCTTGTTGATTATGTGTTTCAATGAGTAAATTAAATGTGGTTTTAAATTGTTATAAGTTACAATACTGATTCACCCCCCCTCTCAGTATTGTCCAATATTTCAACAATTGGTATCAGAGCAGGTTCCTTCACCACAATTTTACCAGTGGAAGGAAGATCCTATTTAAAAACCACTATGGATCAATAAGAAGGATTAACCACTAACAGACCTCCATTAGTCACAGGAGAAAATTATGCATACTAGAGTGTGAGAATGAAGTGCCATCTGATGTCCCTTGGATGGAATGTTTGGGCAACAACTGAAAAAGAACATAAAATAGGAGACCAAGCACCTAGAGATCCAAAGGAACTACGCCAATATGAAGGTAATGCCAAAGCTCTAAATGCAATCTTGAGTGGATTGATAAAATCTGCATTTACAAAAGTTATGCTATGCAAGACTGCCAAACAAGCTTGAGATAAGTTAAAAATTATCTATGAAGGGGGATATAAATTCAAAGAATCCAAGCTTCAGACATATAAAGGGAAGTTTGAGAGCCTTAAAATGAAAGAAGAAGAAAATATTGAGGAATACATTCTAAGAGTGTATGAGGTTGTCAATACTATTGGAGGTCTTAGAGGAAAATTAAAAGAAAGAGAAGTGGCAAGAAAGGTACTAAGAACATTTCCAATGAAGTATGACTCAAAAGTGTCCACTCTAGAAGAACGAGATGACCTTGATGACATGATAGTAGATGAACTACATGGGATATTCACTGCATATGAGACGAGGACGGGACATAATGAACCTTCAAGAAAAGAGGCAGCATTTAAATCCCTATCCAAGAACCAACTAGAGAGACTAGATGATGAAGAAGCTCTTTTCATCAATAACCTTGAGAAAGGTATTGGGAAATAAAAAGGAAAGCTACCATTGAAATGTTATAACTGTGGAAGAATTGGACATTTTCCCAATAAGTGTCCTTACCCAAAACAAGAGGAGAGTGATCATGAAGAATCTTGTTGTCATAAGTGTAAGACCATTGCTAAGAAGAAATCTAAGAAAAAGAAGAACTTCTATTCCAAAGAATATAGTGACAATGGAAGTGAAGATGCAGAAATATTATTTATAGGGACAACAAATTAAGATGAGGAATCAAAAGTGGACATAGAAGCTCAATACATGCTTGTTGTTGGTGAGATTGAAAAATGTAGGAAAAGGAAGAAAGTTTTGAAAGAGAAACTATCAAAGTACCAAGAAGAAACAAATCAAATTATTATGGACTTGAAGAACCAACTTTAAGAGGCCAAGAAGATTGAAGAGGATCTAGTAGTTCTACTCAAGGAGAGAATCCAAGATTATGAAAAACTTGAAAAAGAGATTATTCAACTTAGAAAAGGGGTTGATGAAAAATATATCAAATCAAAGTTTGAGAACAAATCAAGGATCTTAGATGATATCTTAAGTAGCCAAATACCAGCAAATGATAAAACTTGTTTAGGATATGACAAAGTAAAGAATCTAGAATATTCCTCTATCACAAACCAAGGTGGAAATGAAAAAAGATATGATGCACTAAAGAGTCCTGTTAAAAGGGAAGAAAGCAAGAAATATGTTTCATCATTTCATGACAAAGACAGAACTAATGAGGTGTCTAATAGACCAATGACAAATAGATATCAACATATATTTTTGGTTCGTTGTTACTCTTGTAATAATTTTGGCCATAAATCCCTGAAATGCAAAGCTTATGGAAAGATTTATGAATATAAGAAGGATACACCTACTAACAAACCAAAAGGAATAGATCATAACTAGTTTGGACCTCTTCAAAGATATGACATAGAGTGTTACAAATGTAATAACTTTGGACATATGGATAGAGAATGTAAACTAAGGAAGAGTGTTTCAGTAGAAGCTTAGAAACAATGGAAGAAGATGGAATTTGTGAAGCAAGAAGATAAAATATTCCTCAAACATAAAGGGAAATTCTATGGATACTATCATTGTTGTCATAAGTTTGGTCACAAGGATGCTAACTGCGGAACCAAGGGAAAAGATCAAATTTTGGGAAGGAAACAAGAAACAGACACAGAAGATGAATGAGAAGTAAGTTGGATACCTCATGGGAAGATATGGAGGAAAAATTTAGATTACGAGAACTCAAAAGAAACACAAATTTCAAACATCAGTGAGCTCTCCAAAGATGATGATGAGCATAATAGTGCCATAGATAAAAATGACATCCATTATGAGAAAAACAAGATGGAGATGTAAAAGAATACACCGATGAAGATGAAGATGAAGGTGACGAAGAAGGATATAGTGATGATTTTGGGATTCTTTTCTAAGATCTCTCATGATTTAAAGAGAACCCTGAAAATAACATTGGGAGGGATCATATACTCGGGGGGAGTTAAAGTCAGAAAATTCCAACTAGTATCAGAAAATTCAATTGGTATCTAATGTTGTAGTATGCTGAAAACTATCTTCCTCAAAGACAATAGATGATCAAGGTTAAATGATAATATTGGTGTATGGTCGACATAGAGAAAGTGTAAGACCTATGAAGTAACACGAGAACACCAAAATATGTGATTCATGAGGACCATGAAGTATGCAGTCCAATAGAAGATAAAGATTTTATGTTCACTTAGAATTTGAATTCATGACACATAAAAATTGTTGACAGTGGAAGAAATCTCAAGTCTGAACTATAAAAAAATGAAAGGTGCCAGGATGAGTACAAATATCAGTGAATATTGTGAAGGAATAATGGGTATTTTAAAAATATATATATCAGTTTAAGGAGTTTCTTTCTAAATTTGTCTCTCAAACTTTTAGAAAATCCTATTTTTATCTGAGATCAAGCATTATGTGAAGACTTCTTAAGAAGATAAAGTTACATAATACAGTTTTTAAAGAACAATGTGTTCCTGAGTGTAAACTCTGTCACAAAAATGTTGACAAAGGAGAGGAAGTACAGTGATAGGGGGAGTCTATGAATCTATCATTCAAGTTATCATTCAAGAACCTGTTGCAAGAAAGGAAATGTTAAGATAAATGATAATACATTGGTTAGTACCAAGTCCAATTAACAAAGGGGAGATATGATGACAGGGGTAGTTGTCAGAAAGAAGAAAGACATGAAATCTTATATCAAAATGGGTATGACAATATCATAACAAGTTATCCTTTGTCATTGTTGTCAAAGGGGGAGAATGGTTAGATCTTGACATCAATAGAAAAGGGGGGGATTGTTGAGAATATAGTTTTCATTGATGTTAAAGGAGTTCACGAATAACAAAGGAATAATCAATAGACATGGTAGCAGGATGAAATCAGTAAAATACAAAGGATCCATTGCATGGATCATCATTGATGTCAAAGGAGTTCACGAATGACAAAGAAATAACCAATAGACATGGTAGCAGGATGAATTCAACAATGACAAAGGAAATCTGCGGAGTGAGGAGTGAAGAGAGAGTGCAGAGATTGTGTGTGATTGAAATTGTCTATGAAGAGAGCTGTAGGAAGAAATTGATCATTCCACTGATCAATTCAACCACAGATTTGAAGATCTGTATGAAATATACGGTGTGAGGAGTGAAGAGAGAGTGCAGAGACTATGTGAGATCGAAATTGTCTATGAAGAGTGCCACGGGAAGGAATTGATATTTCCATTGATCAATTCAACCACATATTTGAATATATGTATCTTAGATAGATCAACAGTGCAGAATGGAGAGTTTAAAGAGCATGTATAGATCCACGACTGAAATCAATTTCTCCAGGTGAAAGAACGCGCAAGATAACCCCAAACTAATCATCCATAGGACTGGAGATCATGCGGTGGAGATTAGGAGTGGTCGAATATCAATGGATAAGAAGCATTTAGTTGATAAAAGGAATAAGGAATATAAAAGGTGAGTCCAGAATTTAAACTAATCGCTGAAAATTGATTGAG
This sequence comes from Pseudotsuga menziesii, assembly GCA_001517045.1. Classification (NCBI taxonomy): domain Eukaryota; kingdom Viridiplantae; phylum Streptophyta; class Pinopsida; order Pinales; family Pinaceae; genus Pseudotsuga; species Pseudotsuga menziesii. Next base: position 151,720 of record LPNX010036995.1, read on the forward strand.
ATCAAAGGTTGAGGCCGATTTTGAGAAGATCGATGGTGTTGAATTATTTCCGCATAAAGAAAACGAGAGATCCACACATCCAAATTTTATTGTAGATCAACGGATAGGATTGAATCCATAAGGAAATCTACGGTGGGGAATGATTTCTGCAGAAAGAAAAGTGTAGGTCTGCAATCCACATTAGATCGTAGATTGACGGTCAGGAGTGAACATGGAAAGGAATCAACAGTTCAGAAGAAAAATGGAAGGAGGAATGCAGAAGATGAGAAATCAAAGTCTAAAATAATATGGGTTTCTGTAACCTAGAATCCGCTAGTGGAAAGCGGAAGGTGGAATGTGGAAAATGAGAAATCAAAGTATAAAATAATATGGGTTTCCGCAACCCGAAGTCCGCCAGTGGAATGTAGAAGGTGGAAAGCAGAAGGAGAAAAGAGAAAGGCGGAATGTGGAAGATGAGAAATCAAAGTATACAATAATATGGGTTTTCGTAACCCGAAGTCTGCCAATGGAATGCAGAAGGTAGAAAGTGGAAAGCAGAGAATCATAGAAATAATTTGGGAAATGACACAATTCCGCTACTCGCAGTCTGGGAGATCGATGATCACAAAGAGCTTGAAGGATATCAATGGTGCAGAATGGTTGATGTAGAAAGCTAAGTGTAGAAATAAATTTTGAGAAATGAAACAATTCAAAAATTTGCATTCCGCATCTTATCTTAGATCTACGGTTAGGAAAAATCCTGATATAAATCAACGGCTCAGGATAGTTGAGGAAGGTTACGACTGGAATATTAAACAGTAAATTGATTAACAGGGAATTGTTTTAGTTTTTTTGAAGAATCAAGATGGAGGTATATGACTCGACAGCTCAGTTTTAGAATGAGGAATGGAGTTCTCATGAAGAGGCATGATCGAAGAATGAAATGGTGCAATGGTGAAGAGATTTGTCTGCAAGAAATGTGAAGGTATTTATACACAGAGGGATGAGTGAGAGAAAGTGTCTCTGTGGTCCAGATCATAGAAGTAGAAGTAGAGACCACTGAGTGTGACATATATTGAAGGGTTAAGAAATCTTGAAGATTACTAAAAACATATTAGGGTGGTAGGGTGGAGCTAGGGCAGGAAATGGGCCTGTAGGGGGATGTAACCTCCTTCAAGTAGAAGTTGGTAAATAGGGTGTAGTAGCATCCTATCAGTTGTAGCTGAAAAACAGGGGGTTGTAGCCTCCTTCTAGTAGTTGCTGGTAAATAGGGTGTAATACCATCCTTTTTTGTAGTAGCAGGAAAAAACTATTTGTAAATAACAATTTTGCAGTAATAGGAAGTATTGGTGGTTAACGCAATTGGTCTTCCACGATAAATTTGTGTTATGTGTTTCCTTGTTGATTATATGTTTTAATGAGTAAATTAAAAGTGGTTTTAAATTGTTAAAAGTTACAATACTAATTCACCCCCATCTTAGTATTGTCCAATATTTCAACATTTCCTCATGTTGGATGATGGAGGATTCCTTAATGCCTCCCTTCCAACAAGTCTCTTCCTATCTACTTCAACTCATCTTGCTATGGGAATTAGATTTATAGTTTATGACAGTACCTTGGAGATTACAGTCATTAGTGGCAGTTTCCCTCACTATGGGGTAGCGAGAATACCTTAATATCTCCTAATCTATGGATTCTTCAGTTGTTTGAATTCAAAACTATTTATTCACACCTTTTAGAATGTACAAGGCACCTTGGGGACCATTTTAATTACTGGTGGTTTCTCTCGCATTTGTTAACTATTTTCATCAATGACATGTAATCAAATGGTTTCCTCCATGTTCGAATTCGGATCCTCTATTCACATGGTTAGGATTCGTACCTTTGGGTGGTTTAGATTGAAGACAATGGGTCAACTATAACATTATCATATTTTTTTATTTCTTGAGTTGTGCAAGACTTTGTTACACCTTCTATGACACATGCTGAGACTTAGATCCACCTTGTATTCTTGTGGCTATGATCAATTATTGAGCATGGATCCACTTTGTTCATTTGTGGTCGTGACTCCTTTAGATTTTACATGGTGCCTTTTTTCATACTACGTGGCAATGATAGTTACATCAGTTATACAAATTTTGGATCTTCCTTGTGTCTTTCTGGAGATCATCTGTACATGGACATGTATGTCTCTGATATCAGATTGTTTAACATTTTTATCCTCTTTCAGATATCTTTGTTTGCGCATATGATCTTGGTTTCTTTAGTTTCTTCAACTCCATGACCCAAACGTTCCTTATTTATAATGTATTTCGGCCATCATATTACCCTTTGACCTCATACATTATGGGGCATGTGTTATAGCCAAAGTGGCACCTCTTTGTCTGTGATGACAGTTACAAGTTTTGGTCGCATGACGACACTTCATGAACTTATTGTCGCTAAGCCAAAAGAAATTTAATGAATGTAAGAGAGATATTTGGAACTTCTTTATCATCCCCATATCTATTTATTGGTTCATTGGATACTTAGGAAGATGATAAACAAGTTTGCAGACCAAATCATCTCTTGAAAACCCCTAGAAAATCCCTAAAAATTGCATATTTTCCTAAACACATGTGTTTCTAGTGTTCCACTAGCATTTCTCACCTTGCTCACGCTAGCTTATAGTGTTACACTAGCATGTATCTTAAAAAATGCTCAAAAAACATAAAATAACCTCAAAATTTGGTGGTTTGGGTGGTTTTGAAGTTGCCTCCTCGGTTGTAACTGCTCCCTCCTTGACCCTATCGCTTCCATTTTCTATATAAGAGAGGGAGAGGGGGACATGAAGAGGAATCAATCTATGGTATTGTTATGCTGGAAGAATTTGGATTCTCATCCCCCTCACCTATGCCCTAGTTTGTTGTAGAGTTTGGAGGTTGATTTTCTTGGAGGAGAGAAGCAAGTGACTCATATTGAAGGCTTCATGAGGTGCCTTGAATGATGAGAAGGTATATTATTGTACTTGTTTCATTTATTAATAATATTGACATTTTTATCTTTGCAAATCACCATGTATGTCTCAAATTCTAATTATATGTTGGTGCTTATGAGATCGGGGTTTCATGTTCTTTTGAATATCAATGCTTTATATGTAGTCAAATTGGTTTGAGGAAGGTTTTAAGTGGTTTTGCAAGTTCCTTGATTGGAGAGCAAGAGGATTGTTGGAATTTGTGCAACTTCAGAAGCTATTCTTATTGTACTTGTATTGTACCTCCTATGGGAGTTGATCTTTTTGTAATCTATCATACAAAACCTAGAAAGAACATTGTATACCTTGGGGAGAAAATCAAGAAAAAGAAAAGATAAAATCATATTATAAAATATAAATTTATATTGCTCCCCCAAGTGAAGTCGACCCTAGTAATTTTCCTAGTGGAAAATCAATATAAATAAGAGGCACCCCTCCTCATTTTACGGCATAGCTACACAATGAAATTTTTAGTTTTCTAGGAGAGACAAGTTTGCACATACTGAAGGAGAAGACTTTTTTTGGGGTTTCTATCTCTGGAAGATACTTCATCTTTTCTCTTTCTTTCTTGTACACTGATCTTAGAATTATTATCTCTAGACGAAGGTTGGTGGGTTTTCTCCCATTTGGGTTTCCTAGGATAAAAATACTCGTGTTATTGTTTTGTGCTTTGCATATCTTCTAGTGATCCTATTCATAATATCAATTAAGATATATTGCTATAATCATTTGAAAATCTAACATGGTATCAGAGAAGTGCTAGAAGAAGCCATTGTTAGAACTCTTCAGAAACCTGTCAGAACCAAGGTTTCATTTTTCAAATCCCTCACTCAATTTTTGGCAGGAAAAGAGTCTTGGCAATTTCTATCCAAGGAGGGCAAATCTTTTGGTGAAGGAAGAATTCAATTCTGATAATTTTCAATTTTTGACCTAATTCTACAGCTACAAAAGAAATTAGGGTTTTAGTTTTTTACCTACTCCTTCCACAATTTTGGCTCGAATCTACCTCTTCTCAACTCGCTTCTCTAGGGTGCATTTATCTATGGAGTCAATTTTCCAAAACTCCAACTTTCATTTTTGACCTAGCCTCTGCTAGGGGTTTAGATCCAGATTTGCTATCAAGATGATCAACATGAAGGTTGAAGATCACTTAGAAGGGGATTCCAATTTCATCCCCTAAAAGTATAGGGTTATTCTTCTACTAGAATAAAATTATCTATTACTTTTTGTAAATTCAAAGGTGCTAGAACCAGAAAACAAAGAAGACACCTCGTTGGAGGAAGAATGATGCCAAAGTAAGAAGGATTTTAGTGGAATCAGTTAGAAATCACTTGGTTCCTTAGATCTCAGAAAAGACGATGACAAGGAAGATGTTCAAGACCTTGAAGAATATATTTGAACATAGTAGCATCAATGTAACTCTCACATTGAGGAATAAACTCTTGAATATGAAGATGATGAAGTTTGAGAATATTGCCTCATACTTCATGAGGATCATTGAGCTCTGAGACAAGTTAAATTCCAATGGAGACAATATTGAAGAAAAGGATATTGTTATGAACACCTTAAATGGTCTCCCACTATATTGGGAGTCTTTCATACAAACTATAAGTGGTCGAACCAAGTTACCCTAATTTGATAAGCTATGGGTAGAATGCACTAAGGAAGAGATGATAATAGTAGCATGCCAAAGACTTCATGGCACTCAACCTAAGGAAAATCAAGCATTCGTATCTCATGGAAAGAAAGGAAAGGGAAAGGGAAGGGGAAGGAATTTGTAAAATCACAAGCATCGAGATAAGAGATCAATTCCTCCCCCATATTCAAAGAAACAAAAGAAATATCTATCTCATATCCAATGCTATGGTGCAAGAAATACAGTCATTATGCTAGTAGTTGTCAAAGTTCTCACAAAAGGAAGCATGAAGCTTCAATTACTGATGTAGAAGAAGAACATCATCACAAGAAACAGAAGAATGAAGATCGTACATAATTATTCTTCATATCATCTCTATCGGGTATTGTTCCCACCACTAGTGATACTTGGATCATAGATAGTGGTGCATATAGACACATGAGGAAGCAGGAATTAAGAGGGAGATCATAGTTCCCTACAACCCCCATCAAAATGGGGTTTCCTAAAGAAATAAGAGAACAATTGTGGAGGTATACAAAGCCATCATACATTACCAGAGTCTACCCATGTTCTTATGGGAATAAGCATCCAAAACAGTTTTATATGTACAGAACTGACGCCGACATAAGCTAGTAAAGAACATGACCTAGAAGAATATTTCACAGGAGTAAAACTAGAAGTGGGTCACCTCTGAATATTTGGCTTCCCAGTCTACATCCATGTGCCCAAGGAGAAAATTACGAGGTTAGAACCTTCAGGAAATAAGGGAAATTTCATGGGATATAGTGAATCTTCAAAATCCTATAGAATGTAAATCCCAGGATCTAGACAGATTGAATTTAGCAGGGATGTGACCTTTAAAGAAGAAATGGCTGTCAGAAAAGGAAAAGGATCAAATATGGAGATTGATGATGAGGATATGCTAGGCAGAGGATATGAGATAATATCCCCCTCAAGCTCAGAGGAAGATAACAAAGAAAAATGAACCCACCAATACCATTGATCCAGTTGAGACAACAAATGATCCCAAATATATTGCAGTATGACGAAAAATACCTAGATGGGAACAACAAACCTTACAAGATGCAAAGGAGCATGAATCCCCACATGGCACTTTTCGTGAAAACAAAATACCTTAGAGGTTCTCCAGTTATGTGGCATTGATGAGTCACATCATTGACTCAAAACCCACCACTTATGAAGAAGCATACAGACACCAAGTTTGGGACGATTCCATGATGGAAGAATATCAATCCATCATGAAGACATGAAGAATGATGTGTGGGAGATTGTTCCTAGACCTGAATGGAAATCAATTGTGGCTTCTAGGTTTTTATAAAAATTCAAGCACGGAGCATATGGGAGCATTGAGAAATACAAGTCTATATTTGTTGCCATAGGATTCTCTTAGAAAGAGGGATTCAATTATGATGAGACATTTTCTCATGTGGCTTGATACACTTCCATCAGATCGATCATTGCTATTGCTTCAACTATGGGATGGAATTTACATCATATGGATTTCAAGACAACCTTTCTCAATGGTATTATTGAGGAAGAAGTATATATTAAACAACCATAAGGGTTTTTTTTCCATGGAAAGGAGTCTCATGTATGCAAGCTTAAAAAGGATTTATATGGACTGAACTAAGCACCTCATGATTTGTATGGATGAATAGACAGATTCCTGGTGAGCCTGGGATTCACCAAGAGAGATGCAGACCCTGACCTTTACTACAAGGTTGTGAATGATGAGCCATTGATTTTGGTACTATATGTTGATGACTCGTTTCTCACTGGAAATGAGAAACTTATCAAATGGTGTAAGAAGATGCTCGCCTCTGAGTTCAAATTGAAGAATCTTGGATTGATGCATCACTTCTTGGGATTAGAAGTATGGCATAGGAAAAAGGAGATTTTCCTAAGTCAAGAAAAATACACCATAGATATCCTAAAGAGATTCAGAATGTTGGACTACAAGTCCATAGCTACTCCGATGGATGAAAATTTGAAGACACTGAGATATTCTACTTTAGATTCAAATTTGATCCATCCACTATGTATCTATAGCTGATTGGGTCCTTGATGTATCTCACAAACACCCGACCAAATGTTTGTTTGATGTTAATTCCCTTGGTCAGTTCATGTGCAAACCAAGGAATATTCACTGTATTGCTGCAAAATATGTGCTCAGATACTTACATGGCAATGTCATATATGGTCTACAATACGATTCAGAATGTTACTTGAAATTGCAAGGGTTTATAGACTCAGATTGTGTCAGATGCACTGCATATAGGAAGAGTACTTCAGGATGTTTTTACATTCTAGGTTCTAGAGAAATTTACTGGTGCAATAAGAAGCAGAACTTGGTGTTTTTCTAGATTCCAGAGCCAATTGCGATTCATTTTGATAACCAGAGTTATGTGTAGATGTTAGCGAACCTTGTTTTTCATGACAAGTTGAAGCACATAGAAATTCGGTATCACTTCGTACATGATATCGTGCAGAAAGGTGCGGGTGAGCTACAATATATTACAACAGATGACGAGACTGTAGATGTTCTCACCAAGCCTCTTCCAAGGGTGAAGTTTGAATACTTTCATGGAAGACTTCGAGTATAAGAGAACACATCCCTCCTTGAGAGTGAGAGATGACTAAGAGACATTTACCATACTTTTTCTCAAGTACCTCTACTTGTCCATTTTCTCATCCAGGTATGGGAGAAATGCCATCGATAGATGAGATAGATAGGAAGTAGATGGTTGGGTTCACATAGGTTCCTATGATCACCCAGGTGCTCAGCCAAGTATGGGAGAAATCCCATTGTCAGATGAGTCAGATAGGTAGAAGATGGTTGTGTGATTGCAAATGTACCTCTACTTGTTTAAGTTCTCAGCCAGGTATGGGAGTATCCCATCGACATATGAGACGAATAGGTAGTAGATGGTCGTGTAAATTTACTCATTTAGGTTCTCAGCCAAGTATGGGAGTATCCCATCGGCAGATGAGACAAACAAGTAGTATATGTTCATGCACGTGTGCTCATTCAGGATCTCTAGCAATGCATGGAAGTATTCCATCGGCAGTAGAGATAGACATGTAGCAGAATATTTTCTCTTAGACATCGAGACAGAACAAGTTCATAAAGACAACCTTCAGTACATTTAGAGATGATAGAGACAATATAGATGTACATATGAAACCCAAATGATCGTGATGTTGATGAAGACCGAAGAATATGTTCCTTGTTGAGAGGGAGTGTTGGAATTTGTGCAACTTCAAAATCTATTCTTATTGTATTTGTATTGTACCTCCTACGGGAGTTGATCTTATTGTAATCTATCATACAAACCATATAAAGAACAATTGAGACCTTGGGGAGAAATAAATGAAAAAGAAAAGATAAAATAATATTATAAAATATAAATTTATATTGCTCCCCCAAGAGAAGTCGTCCCTAGTAATTTTCCTAGTGGAAAATCAGTATAAATAAGAGGAGCCCCTCCTCATTATATGACATAGATACACAATGAATTTCATAGTTTTTTGGGGAGAGAATTTCCTACCTACTAAAGGAGAAGATTGTTTTTTGGGGTTTCTATCTTTGGAAGATACTTTCATCTTTTCTCTTTCTTTATTGTACGTTGATCTCAGAATTATTATCTCTATATGAAGGTTGTTGGGTTTTATCCCATTTGGGTTTCCCAGGATAAAAATACTTGTGTTATTTTTCTATGCTTTGTCTATCTTCTACTAATCCTATTGATAATGTAAATTAAGATATACTTCTATAATCATATGAAAATCTAACAAGGAGGACTCAAGGATAGGCTTGGATCAACCTTCTCTTTGTAAGGTACAAACCCTCCTAACCCTTGAAATTTTGTTTATCACTATATTTTCATAACTTTATCTGTATATCTATAACCATGGTACATTAGTGGTCTCAACCCATCCATAGGAACAATTTCCCTAACAAAAACATTGCATGTTGATCATATCCCTGCACTCAGTCTCTATGAGCCAACATCTAGAGATGAGGATACCAATTAGAACATGCATCCCAACATGGACATGAATGAATTTCAAGTTTTTTCAAGGTCAATCTCTATTGTAAATATCCAAATTAATGAGTTTGACATGCTTAGCCTTGAATATTTTGACACCAACCATACATGGAATCATCCATAAGTATCAACGTATACATTAGAGACTGCACCAAACTACATTGACTACAACCGAAGGAGTGGGGAGGTAATAAAAGATAACACTCCCCTTCCTACTTCCACAAATACACTATCTCACAATCAACAACTTGCATTTCACATAGTCCTACAACATTCACAAGTACAAGTAAGTAAATATTCATTGAGGATGATCATCCAAAGAATTGCAGGAATAGGTAAATCTTACCTTATAAGCACCATAAAAAAACCATTATCTTCTCTAGAAACCTATGGTCATAGTCCACTACTTCTGCTCATGCTTACTGGAGTTGCATATTTCATGATACATGTAAGCACTATATATGCAAGGCTCCATATTCCTATAAAGAACATGAAGCCTTTATAGGGACAATCCCTATTATTTTTCCAAGAAGTTATGAAACATATCCAATACATTATCATTGATAAGAAGAGCTTCATAGGACCTAAATTGTTTTTGCATAATGAGAGTCACTTGCATGAGTGTTTCCCAAAACAAAACAATTTCTCATTCGGAAACTGGTCAACAATTATTGTCGGTGATTTGGGATAGATCCCACATGTGATGGACACACCTCGATATGTATGAGAAACTTTGGGGAAGTATTTGTGGACATATTTTACCACGTCATCGTTTTCGAAACAATCTTTCGTTAAATGGGCACTGAGTCCACCCAACTTTGTTTCCTTCAGCTATTGACAAAGATCCATAATGCTACACCAACCTTGGAAAACTGGAGCCTCCTCCAATCTAGTATTAATAGGTTCTTGTCAACATAGGAACGTTCAAACTTTGACACAATAATCCATCTCTTTGCAACAAACATTCTGGAAAACAATCATAACAAGTACATGATCCAAGCGTTGGCTATTCCTATTACATGATTTGTCGTATATTTTACCAATGGTTCGGATGCACAACAAAATTATGGCCATCATCTAAAAAAAATGACTGCTATGCGTGGGGAAATGAGTAATGGTATCTTGCAATTTATGGGTCCAAGTAGGACCTAGATCAAATCAATGTTGCAAAGACTTTCTTTGATAAATATGTTACATCATGGAATCCAAGAGAAAATCATGACACACAGACTCATATGCATCACTCCATTGAGGATGACCCTTTCTTTCTAGATACAAAAGATATAATTTCTTCCAACTCACTTCAGGACTATGAAAAACTCTTAAACTAAGTACAAACACATACAAAGTGCATTGAAAATTCATGTCTACATAGAAAAAGGACTACACTTGAATGCATATATAAATTTCCTTGGAAAGTACAACATGAATAATCAATATATATTGATGAAAAGGGTAAAACAAAATATCACCCTACACACAATAATGCTTGACTGAACATTCAATGCTCTCACATTATGATGTCTTGAAATACATAGCCAAATATGCTTCCAAATCAGCAGTAAAATGAAAGACCTACCATAATATGCTGACTAGAATCACAACTACATCATGTCCATAGGACCCAACCTCATATGTCTACATTCGCTTGCACTAATAAGCAATTGTTGATCGAGACATCAGTTCTCAAGAAACTTGCCATATTTTACAAAAAAATATCCCTTGTCACATGCAGTAGGTCCTTCACCAAACTAAATGTTGGTCTTCAAATATTCCATTGTGTATCTCTCGACTCATTCAATTGCGTATATGTCTCGAGTTTCATAGATACCTACTTGTAATGCTCTCCAACTTTTGAACATTTTTGTCTTATAGACCTTGCAGAATAATTGTCATATAACCAGGTGTTATCACTAAAATATGTTCCTTGACTGCTGAAAGAACATGGTTAGTGAAATCTTAATAATATGTAAAGGATAGCTGGGAATGAAAGTTTATAAACAGGTAAACATTACAGAGATCAAGCTAGGATAGAAGCATGACTGCATGGGCACATGTGCATGTTTAATGGAAAAAAATATACAAGGGAACGTGTGCATGGTTTTTCTAGTCTATTCTACATTGGTGGCTTGGTGTCCAAGTGTTTCTTTGTTATGAAAAAACATAACTATTTAGAATTTTCTTAAAATTTATTATTATTAAAATTGGTGTATAATGATTAGGTTTTATTAAATGATCATTTACTTTAATAAATTTTAGAAGTTTTGTGATGAAATTTATTGTTTGATAAATCATATAACTTATTATCTTTATGATATTAAGAAGATAAAAATAAAAATATTTCCATTAAATTTTAATTTATTTTTAATAATATTTTATAAAAAATGATTATATTTGTATTGATAGGGTTGAAAAAATTCATAAAATTCTTACAAAATATCCCTCATCAAAGTGTTTGAGAAATAAATTTGAGAAAGTCTTAATTACAATCTTCCAAAAAAAATCTTGCAATAAAAACAACACTTCTGCAACTACTATAAATTTGTATAAAACATCCTGAAAGCAAAATGCAAAAGAACATAACCAAGGATTCGATCTAGGAATTGGTATCACTTTTTGGAATATGTGCATATTGGATTGAGTCTTCTATGTCCTCTTAGAGCTGCTATGCTCATCTCCCAAGAAAACTTCCCTCTAAATTTTGTGTAGCTTCTTGATAATCATCTATTTCCATATCATGAGTGCCTTGCATTTTTCCAGGGGTATCCTTAGATATGAATAAGATTTCTTCAAGAGTGCTTTTATCCTCAATACCGGACTTTAACTCACCACACAAATATATTTAATACATTGATCAACTCAAAATAATTAAGAAAAAACTTTTATTTAATTATTTTAATGTTAAAAACATATTAAAACAAATTAATTAATTTTTAAACTTTTCTTAATAAATGATAAACCAAAGTTAATTTCAAGTAATCATATTTTTAAAGATATGATTAGAACGACTCTTGCAAGATGTGATGGTCCACATTAACATCACATCCTCAACCCGACCTCTTTCACGCCTTCAATTCCCTTAGCACTGAACCAATTGCAACACAATTTCGTTAACAATTCAGTTCGACTTAACAGGTTTTGGACTGACGACTTAAAGAAGTTTGAATTAACTTAGTTGGGTCATTGTTTTCTAATCCTCCGACTTCTCATTTGCTAAATTCCTGCATGTAGGATCTTGCTCATTTTTTCAAATCATAAAAACAAAGAAAGATTGAACTCAATGGCCTATGAAATTCAAGTGTGAACTACAAATTAGGCTTCGATTGTCATGTTGGAAATTGAATTATATCAAGGAAATAATTTTTACACCTTGTACACTATACTTCTTCTCTTATATATTTTCCTCTCTAAGTATCTTGAATCTACAATGATAAATTTGCAAGTTGCGACTAGATTTGAACCATTCCTGAACCAGTTTCTCCAATTGGTGAGGCCTCCAGCTTCATAGTAAGATCCAAAGCCTCGGTATGTGACACAATATTTTGTTACATCAATGTCACTCAGATATGTGGCACTAAAGAAGCTATGAACCAATCCTTGCGCTAAACATCGGTCATCTGAAAACTTACATGGACCATCAATGCTTTAAACCTTTGATCGAAGTCCCATACAGATTCAGTTGGTAACTGCTTGATTTCCTTCAGCTCTGTGATGCATTGTGACTCGGAATTTAGCTTTCTAAATTCATATTTTAGGTCATATTTAATATATACTAATGTATTCTATGGTTATCCAACCTGTACATTATAAAATTTCATAAACTAGTTAAGAGCGCGACCATGAAAAGTGGTAATTAGTTATGCTCTTTTCACATTGTCATCGTGTACTTTCTTAACAGTCCATACCACTTCACACAAAAACCAATGTTGTTTTGGATATTCCGATCCATTCCCATTAAAAATTGGCAATTTCATATCATCCCCGACTATCTTTCTTCGAGGAGGCACTGATTGAATTGACACTAAAGGATCGACACTTGGAATCTTACTACTTGGTGAAGCACTATTTTGACTACTACCACTATGGTTACTTCTGGCTTTTAAGTGCGATGAACCATTATCTATTACCTCAATTTCTTGAGATGCATGTAGGATCGTCGGTATGCCATAGTATCTTATATGAAATGGATCAACATGTTCTTCTTCTAAAATGAGCTAGTATTCTTTCTCTTCGTCCTCTCTTCGATCATAAGTTCCTTCCTCAAGAAGTGATACTGGTTTGTAGTCTTGTTCTTCAGTTGCACTCAGAATCCTCTCTCCTTTTCGTAGGTCTCCTTCTCTTGTTCGACTAAAATATTCTTCCACTTCACAGGAACCCACACTCTTCATTTATCTCACTCTCTTTGCTCCCTATCATCTCAACTTATTCCTTACATTCTCCTAGACCATCCTCCATTTTACAACCAAGCCCACCACACAAAATTGATTTACTCCTTAGAGTTCATCCTCTGTTATCCTGTGAAATGGCACTTCTTCGTCTGAGTACTGACACTCAATGTGTCAGTACACAAAAGGACAAAATGGATAGAAGTGGCCAAAGAATTATAGATGTACATGAGCCTTGATGCATTCTCCTCTTACCAGCTTGACCTATATTTTTGAAGGTCATTATGGTGAATTTGTGACTTTACCATTGCAACACGCCTATCATTCGTGAGTATTGACATTGAAACCCATGTATACATTATGTCATTAGGGTTGGAATTCGTGGGTTTCCCTTATGAAAGTCGTGTATCATGTGCAACTAGCTAGTATTAATAGTTATGAATGCCTTAATTCAAAATTAAAAAAATATAAACAGTTTTAGTCGAGGGAATTTGGGTCCATAATCATAACTATCCCAGCTTCCCCAACCATGTCAACCTTCGTAACCTCTCTTTTTCCTCATGTATAAATGGAGGGTAGGGGTTGAGGATAAATTTTCATTCATTCTAGAGCAAAGTTATGCTAGTGAATTTCCTTTAGAGATCTTGGAGCAGCAGAACTCAGTGTCCTTGGCTAGCATAGGAGCACTTGTTTCAGATACTGGTTGTAATCTTACCTCACTTATTTATCAATAAAGAGATTCTTTCTTCAAATAATGCATCTTTGTACTCTTATGTATTATGATTTCTGAATTGTCTTGTTAGTTCATTGCAAGCATATTGTTTCATTAATCATTAATACAATACATATTATATTGCAGGAAAGATCTTTCTCTTTGCAGGTGTTGGATATTCCCTAAAATTTGTGGAAGAAATTTGGGATTGAAGAAGAAAGCTAGGATCAACCGTCAAAAGCAAGGTACACCTAATTTCTTCCTTGTTTCTCTCTCGGATTATTTAATGGTTGAATGTGTGCAAGTTTATTTAGTACATTGGTAACCCCAAAGACCCTAGGTTATAAGGTTGTATTATCCTGAACAATAGATTCGACGACTCCACTGGGGATTCCAACATGTTGTGGGTCCTTTCTTTTGGCTTCCTTACCATTTTTGCTCTGTCTAATCCTGTTAGTGATTTGTTTTGATTCTGCCTTTAATTTCCAGTATTTTATGTTCAGAACCTTTTTGTCAGTTGTTTTTTCTTTTTGAAAAATGTTGACATCATTTGTGGGTTTCTTCGGTGGAATTCGTGTATTGCCTTTTGTATTCGCGGGATGCTTCGGTGACAGTCGCGTATGGTACGCAACCTACCTTGATGACAATCGGGAATTTCCTGTAGGTTTTTGCTTGTCCTTGTTTTTATGATTCTTCAGATGCCTATGAAGGTTCTTATTTAGCATGATACTGTGGTTTTAGGTGTATACATTTCACTAGTTTCTTGATTAGTCAAGTATTTTGAGTGATTTTTATTTGAATTCTTCATTTGTGAATGAGTTAGGTCTCTCCTGCTTGGCTTTTGGTCTGAGTGCTTTTATTTTTGGTTCATTGATCAGTCCTTTAAGACACTAGTATACATGGTACTACTTTTATAGTAGTATGAGTCAGTCATTCTTTTCTTCTTTTGGATATATTAGTACTTGTGAGTCAATATTTCCGCCAAGTCTAGGGTTTAAGTCATTCCTATTTGGTTGAAGTGTGTTACTGTAGGTTTTGAGTGCTATCATTTACAATTATATGATCAGATTGTTTATTTCACTCAAATTGCATTTAGTTTCATCTAGTTTTTGAATTTTTTTTTGAAAAAAGAAAAGACAAAAATCATTTTTGCATTTTTGTATTAGTTGTTCTTTTCACTATTTTTTTCAGAAAAAAAAGTCTTGTAGTTTCTCATTTCGTTTAAAATTTCATTAGATTTCATTTACAAAGAAAAATAAAAGAAAATTTGCATTGTTAGTTGCATCTACTTTGAAAATTTTTATACAACATTTTCTTTCATTTGTGGAGTCTATAACACCATTTAGTCTCATTCCACTACCTTTGACTAATACATCCCATTAAAAAGAACGTTTAATTAAAACTAATTAATAAGTTTATTTTTATAGACTCATACATCAACTAGCTTAGGCTAGGTTTTTGGACTAGGAGTTTAAACTATCCAAACGCATTTTATTTCAAACGTAGTGGCCTTTCATTTGGTAAATCCTCTTATACAAGAGACCATCCAGAAAGCTCCTATCACACAGGAGTTAAGCACGAGGCCGTGTGGGAGCTCGATTGAGGAGATAACCCTCCACTTTCATGTTTAATCGTTCACCAATATTTTTATGCATTTGGGGATCTTGTTAATACCACCTCTTGGGCCCCATGTGGTACCAGTATTGACAGGGTTTCAAGCTTAGCTACCCTGCCCATGCATAAGGATCAGGCTTGCGGCTGTTCCGTCAGACTCTCGACGTAGATTTGGTAGCCTCAGCCTCCAGAAACTAGGATCTTACACAAGTGGTATTGGAAGGCTATTTCTAGTACACCTAGGATGAACTTGGAAGGTAACCTCGATAGACAATTTGGGAGGGAGGTTGGGTCCCCATGTAATGTCCCAATTCAAATAAATGCATAGTAGGACAATTCCATCAATCCTACTAGTTACCTAGGGATATAATAATGATGTTCATATATTAAAATGGAATAAATATTTAATAATGGAGCTTATTAAATAAATACAAGAGAAAATTGAAGTGGCAATGGAGCATGGAGACACATGGAGACTATGGGGCCCACACAAGCTAGAAATTATGTGCCACGTGGCATACTCCTCTTGAATTTAGAATCCATGGGAAGCCTAAATGTTCTTGGATGATTTAGAAGGCTAATACACTTTTCCATATGCATCATAGGTCGAATTTGGAAGGAAATCCGACTTACATGGGATATGAAGAGTCATTTTGGAGCTAGTGAGACACTTGGACTAGATTCCCTAGCTTTATGACAACAATGATGAAGATGCTATGAAACCTATGACACAAATCAGATATGAAGGCTGAAATATGAAATATCTGACATGTTAGGTAGAAATAGATCATCCAATAGGATGCTCATGTGAGTTGGGGAAGCTCAATGGGATCCTACTCAAATTTGGGGAAGATGGAAGACTAGGAAAGGGAGGACAAAAATCATGAGCACACACCCTAATTCGAATTGGCTTGATTTTGTGGATGGATTGGTGAAATTAGAAGGCTAAGTATGTTTATAAAATATAGGAATCAACCAAGAGAAGGGATTTTTTTCATTTGATAAATTGTCATTTGTGAATTGTGAGAGCTAGTGGATGACTAGTTTTCTTGTCTTAACCAATTTCGAGGGTGAAAGATTCACATACAAGTTGGTGTTTGGAGAGTACACTCAGGTATTTCATGGATATTTAATGGAGTTTTATTTTCAGGTGTAATCTACAGGGAATCTTGTGGTTTCTTCTATTGCAGCAGTTTCTTTCAACCATTTCCAGTTTTTATTGCATAATCTTGCTCATGGAGGGATTGCGCTTTGGGTGAGATATTAATATCTTTGGAGAAGATTATAATGCCCCATTATTTTATTTTCAGGTTTAAATTCTCTTTAATTCAATTTCATAAGAATCTCAGGTCTAAATACTAAAATATTTCATGTAAAAATGTCAATCAATGAAGAAATAGTGCCATTTCCCCACTATCTTGTTGTGAACCAATGTAATGTTGATGGCTTCGAAGGGCTAAGTAAAATACTTATGGTTTATTTATTAATGGAATTTTATTAATGTATTTAAAATTTCATAATACTCTCAGGTAGAAATACCCAAAATATTTCATGTGTAAATTTTAAACAATGAAGAAACAGTGCCATTTCCCCACTACCTTGTTGTGAACCAATATAATGTTGATAGATTAGAATGGATAAGTAAAAAAATAATGGTTTATGGATGAATGGAATTTTATTGATGTATTATACAATTTAATTTTTATTACATAATAATTTGGAGTTATTTTTTTTAGTTTCATAGAATTTGGAGAAGTTTTCCTATCATTTCCCCCAAGGTTGCAACTAGTCTTTTTGCATCTGATTTAAGGGAGTTATAGAAGACATTAAATGTTGAATGGTGATGCATAAGAGTTCATATTTATGTTATTTACATTTCCCATACTTCCATTCATAAATTTTAGTTGCCTTGAGTGCATTTGGGAATCCATTTTTAGTATTCATTGTGGAGGAATTAGAACCCCAAATTACTAGTCAAAACTTCTACCTCGACCAGAATATTAAAAAAGTTTGAAGAAGCATTTAGAGGGTCATAAAGTTTCCATGTACATAATATAAAAAAATAAATATCATTCATATACCTTCTCTGAATATTTGGGAGCATTTGGACCAATTTGGAGACCTAGACATCAAAACTACTCAAAGGTCGAAATAGGAAAAAAAGTGAAAAATTGATCATTGTAATAAAATTTTGAAAAGGGGACATTACAAGTGGTATCAGAGCATGGTCTTGGAACCTGATGGTATTAACAAGGATTCAAATCAATATGTCACCACCCTTAGAACCTAAAGTTAAAGGTGTTTTTTTGGAAGAAGAAGAAGTAGTAGAAGAAGAGGTACATTCTGTTGAAACTATGACTAACGAGGGGAGGGGATATACTGATCATGATGAGGTGGAATATATTAAACTCGTGCAACCTCTCTTTTATGAAATAACCAATAACATGAACCAGCATCCTATGAAATTATTTGAATTGTTTGTTAGCCAATTTGGAAGCAAATTAGGAGTAATACGAGATAGCAGTAGTTCACAATCTCAAGAAAAGAAGACAATGGATGAGCATATTTTCTCAAGAACGGGACCCCATAATAGATCCCATGAATTTCAGAGCACTCCAAGGCCTACTGCACCTAAATTTCTTGTACCCAAAGAAGAGCCTAATATTCAACTTGAACTTGCTACAATGGCAAAAGAATGGCATAAATTGGATGAAGATTGTAAAAAAAAGTGTGCAACTTGATCAGTACTTTCTTGCTGCAAACAAACTCAAAAAATAAGGAAGATAATAAGTCTCTATACAAAAACAAAGACTTAAATTGTGCCATAGTAAAGTGCCACTCCCTAATTTTGATGGTTCCTCTCAAAGTTCTGCTAACACTTGGGTGCAAAATTTACATGTGTATTTTCAACTGAATCCAATGGCAGAACAAGATGCCTTAAAAATGGCCATATTGCACTTAAAGGAGATGCCAATGAATGGTGGTTCCATGCCCTGAAAATTTTGGTTCATGATCAGGTTAAAACATATGGATAATTTATTGATAGGGTACTAGAGATATTTGAGCAAAAAGATCCAGAATTGTCTTTCAAAGAACTAGCCCAATTGAAGAAAGTCGGGAACCCTACTAATTATATGATGGAATTTAAAAAATTATCAGTCAAGGTAGCTGATGTGTCTATAGGAAGGTTAGTATTGTTGTTCACTAAATATTTTTCTGAACCCTTAAAAAAAAAAATTCAAATCCCACAATCCCACTACATTAAAAGATGCAATGAACTTGACTAGAGATCTCTAAAATGCGCTTCCTAGAACAAGATTTCCTCCCAAGCCTAAATCCGAATTTGAAAAGAAACCTTAGAAAAAATATGCACTTGATAAGAAGCCTTGGAAAAGAGATTCATTTAAAAATAATAAGAAAGAAGGACTAAACAAGGATGAACTTCGAAGAAATTTTTTTGCTTCACATGCTTTCGACCATGGACACCGAGGCATAAGTGTATTAAGGGAAAGGCTCAATACATAGAAGTATTTTCTAATAATGATGGGTATGAAGGGGGTATGGAGGAAATAGGACATTTAATATAAAGAGGATTCATATGAGACAAAATTTAAAGAAGAAATACAATAATAAAATCATCCTTCACTGGACAAAGCAAGAATGGCAGTACTTTCAGCAGTGCCTCGCTATCACACTATCCGACGCAAGGGTGTGGTACTAGGACAAAGAGATTTAGTTTTGGTTGATGGAGGAGACACACAAAAATTTATTGATGAATATATGGTGTAGAAAAGGAATATTCCAATTGAACCATTTTATGGCTTCACAATTGTCATTCCCAGTCACAACACAATGCAGTGCAAAACATGGGTTCCAAAGTTGCAAGTCACCGTAGGTAACTATACTTTTGTTGATATTTTTTGTGTGGTTAATGTTGCTGATAATAATGTGGTTTTGGGATTGAAATGGTTGTATTCTATAGGGGAACATACAGTGAACTACCAAATTCCTAAGATGAAATTTCAAGATTTGAAAGGTGTACTAAGGGTTGTAAGAGGGTAACACACTTACCCAAATCAAGTAGTGACTTGCAAAGGTATGAGATCTATATTGAGGCATGGGGACATATAATGGGATGCTGAATGTAATATCACATCTCCCGTGCCAAACATAAAGGTTGTTGAACACCCAAAGGATATAAATAAACTATCGTAGAAGTATGAAAAAAATTTAGAGGTCTTCCACATGGTAGACCACCTGATAGGGGGGTTGTGCACAACATTGTTTTGGATGAGGGTAATTCACCCATTTAAATAACACTTTATAAACATCCCAAGAAATTAATATATGAGATTGATAAGTACATCCAATAAATATTAGATTTGGGACTCATTAGACCAATCTCTAGTACAAATATTTTCCAAGAAGCACATGATTTCCCACTAGATGACCATTTGGGGATCTCCAATACTTATAGGAAATTAAGGAAAATATTATTTTTGAAGGGGCTGAAGGAATATGTTTATAAATATGTTAATGGATTTAAGTTATTTCAGCAAAACAAATCAGAACTTACATTCCCAGCTGGTTTATTGCAACCATTGTCCATTTCGAAGCAAAAATGAGACAGTGTCTCAAATATGGATTTCATCACCAATTTGCCCAAATATTTGGGTAAGGATTGGATATATGTCGTAGTGGATAGATTGAAAAAATTTGATCATTTATTTGTTGTTACATCATATTTTAGTGCTGCACAAGTGGCTGATATTTTATTCAAGGAAATACTTCCTCCTTTGGATGATGAAGGTCAGCTCACACTTGTTCCGGAAAAGATTTTGAAGACAAGAGAAAATTGAAGTGGTAATGGAGTATGGAGACACATGGAGACTATGGGGCCCACACAAGCTAGAAATTTTGTGCCACATGGCATCCTCCTCTTACAATTTTGAATCCATGGGAATCCTAAATGTTCTTGAATGAGTTACAATGCTAATAACTTGGCCATATGCATCATAGGTCTAATTTGGAAGGAAATGTAACTTACATGGGAGAGGAAGAGTCATTTTGGAGCTAGTGAGACACTTGGACTAGATTCCCTAGCTCTATGACAACAATGATGAAGATGCAATGAAACCTATGGCACAAATCAGATATGAAGGCTGAAATCTAACATATATGACATGTCAAGTCGAAATAAATCATCCAAGAGGGTGCTCACATGATTTGGGGAGTCTCAATGGGATCCTTCTCAAATTTGGGGAAGATGGAAGACTAGGAATTGGAGGATACATAGAAAATCATGAGCACACAGCCTAATTCGAATTGGCTTGATTTTGTGGATGGATTGGTAAAATTAGAAGGGTAAGGATGTTTATAAAATATAGGAATAAACCAAGATAAGGGCTTTTTTTCATTTGAGAAATTGTCATTTGTGAATGGTGAAAGCTAGAGGATGACTAGTTTTCTTGCCTTAGCCAATTTTGAGGGTGAAAGATTCCCATCCAGGTTGGTGTTTGGAGAGGCCACTCAGGTATTTCATGGAGATTTAATGAAGTTTTATTTTCAGGTGTAATATATAGGGAATATCATGGTTTCTTCTATTTTAGCACTTTCTCTCAACCATTTCCAGTTTTTATTGCATATTCGTTCTCATGGAGGGATTGCGCTTTGGGTGAGATATTGATCTATTTAGGGAAGATTATAATGCCCCGTTATTTTATGTTCTGAATTAAATTATATGTATTTCAAGTTCAGAATACTCTCAGGTCTAAATACTGAAATATTTCATGTAAAAATGTCAATCAATGAAGAAATAATGCCATTTCCCCCCTATCTTGTTGTGAACCCATGTAATGTTGATGGATTCGAATGG
The DNA here is from genome assembly GCA_001517045.1 of Pseudotsuga menziesii. Taxonomy (NCBI): domain Eukaryota; kingdom Viridiplantae; phylum Streptophyta; class Pinopsida; order Pinales; family Pinaceae; genus Pseudotsuga; species Pseudotsuga menziesii. The sequence goes on from LPNX010036995.1 coordinate 173,004, forward strand.
ACAAGTAAAATATTGGTGGTTTATGAATGAATGGAATTTTATTTATGTATTTAAATTTTTAGAATACTCTCAGGTCAAAATACCCAAAATATTTAATGTGTAAATGTTAAACAATGAAGAAACGGTGTCATTTCCCCACTACCTTGTTCTGAACCAATATAATGTTGATAGATTCGAATGGATAAGAAAAATACAGATGGTTTATGGATGAATGGAATTGTATTGATGGATTATATGAGTTAATTTTCATTACATAAGCATTTGGAGTTATTTTGTTGAGTTTCATAGCATTTGGAGAAGTTTTCCTATCATTTCCCCCAAGGTTGCAACTAGTATTTTTTCATCTGATTTAAGGGAGTTATAACAGACATTAAAAGTTGAATTGTGATGCATATGAGTTCATATTAATTTCATGTACATGTCCCTTACTTCCATTCAGAAATTTGATTTTTCTTGAGTCCATTTGGGAATCCATTTTCAGTATTCATTGTGGGGGAACTAGAACCCCAAATTACTAGTCAAAACTCCTACCTTGACCAGAATATTAAAAAAGTTTGAAGAATCCTTTAGAGGGTCATAAATATTCCCTAGAAATAATATACAAACCTTAATATTATTCATATACCTTCTATGAATATTTGGGATAATTTGGAAAAATTTGGAGACCTAGACATCGAAACTAGTCAAAGGTCAAAATAGGGAAAAAAGTGAAAAATTGGTCATTGTAATAAAATATTGAAAAAAGTACATTACATGCACCCAGAAACATCTTCACGAGACACCAAGTAACCATCCTTAGATATTCACTGGTTGGACTTGGGCCCTAATCATCCCAGGATTTCCTTTGGAATGTGTATCTTCTATCTGGTGTGTTAGTGTTACTTATGACATTTTTAGTGAGTGTTGTTTGGCTTGTTTGTGTTTAGTTGGACTTTAGGTTTTGTTATCACTCCAGGAAACTCCTATAGGTTGTAGCTTGAGGATGCCTGGTAACTTACAATGTTTTTAGGGTTTTTTGATATGGATCAAGTCAGTTGACCTATATAACCTTTCCACTCTCAAGGCATGCATAAAAATCACTCATTTACAAGGCTTTTAATTATAATTGCTCAGAAGTTGACAATAAGGTGTGGGGATGAAGACCTCATAAGGCTGATAGACTTACATGCAAAACACATGCATATAAATGGCTAAATCATGATAAGTATGGCACTTATAAATCAAATTGCACTAACAAACCAATAGGATGACAACTATCAGCTATTAATCAATCTGAAAATGACCTAAATACACATTTAAGAATAAGTACAGTAAAGAAAGAGATGATGGCTGAAAAGATCATTAAAAAAAGAGCTTATATATATAAAGAGTTAAAATGAGAAAATGAAAGCATTATAGGCTTATAAATCCTCGAAGTTGAACCTTTATTATAAAATCGATCTTAGGATTTATAGCATTTTACAAAAAGTACAGATCCTAAAAACTTGGATTTGTTTTTACAAAAATACTCAAAAGTGACAGTTTTTTCAAATTAGGGTTTGAAACCCTACCTAAGTGTCTAACTATGATGAAGATTTAGTTCACTGACTAAATATTAAATAACTGAAGCAATGCTAGTGATCACTACCGTTGGTCCTCTGCCAGTCATACCCCTGATTTCTCTTTGATAGCTAGGGCTGGTACCCTTTAGCATGGTTATGTCATAGTGGATCTCACATAGACCTTTTCTGATGCGTCCCTCAACGCCCTTTGTCTTCATATCACGTCCATGAACCATCTGTAGTTGCCCAAAACTAGTTATGTCTACCAAAAACTTGTTTTTAAACCTCTGTCCACTTTCGGTGGTTAAGCTGCCAGTCTATCAGACCCGTTATCTATCGAAAGTGGCACTTTTGGTGGCTAATGGACTATTCCATCGTCCGCCTAAGCCATCGAAAGCCCTGTTTTACCAAAATTATGAGGTTTTCATCAAAAATTTCTTCTCTGACTATTGGCTCAACTTTTCTCTTCTGCAAGCTTCGTGATAGGGGTGTTAACAGTGCCTTGGTTGGTTTTAGGAGGCTGGAGACTAATGGCTGCTTCAACTAGGGTTGATAAATCAAGGTGTTTGCTAGGGTTTGCTTTGGATTCTTTTAGCTGTAGCCTTTGGAGCCTAACCATCCTGAGTAGTCTGGTATTGTCCTTCAGGTACCTTGTGTTCATCCTTTTCAAGAAAATGTATCTTTCTCTCTGCTCCAAGTAGGATTTGTGCAGTAGCTTGTTTCTCATAGTCAATGTCTCATTGTTTCTCTTCAGTTCTCTCTCCAAGACCTCCATTTCATAAACCTATCTCAGTAGCTGATTGATCTTTTGGCTTCTAGGTTTGCTGGAGGAAGGCCTTTCTGTTGGTTCCTCTTGTTCATGTGGTGTTGGTGATTGCAATGCTTCAGTGAATGGAACAATTTGCAGAGCTAGGGATGCATCATCTCCTTTTTCTTCCTCAGAATATGAATAGGGTAGGTTTTATACATTCTCCTGGTGTGCTTCTGCCTCCTGACCTTTCTCACTAAAATCCAAATTCCTTTTTTCCTTCTTGGTCTTAGAGGAGGAGGGAGATTGTTCTGTTACTGCAGCTGGGGAAATGGCCCTCCTCCTTCTTCTCCCACTCCTTGGAGTGTTGGATTTCTTGGCAAGAGACTTCCCTTTCTCCTCTGGCTGAAGGCCTGTCTCAAAGCCATTCCAGAATAGAAAATAAGGCCAGGCAATGTTTCTTCTCTTCAACAACTCCTGGACCAATTGCTAGATAAGACCATGGTGGCACAACCTGCCATCAATCTTGGATGGCTAGGATTTCACTTGATGTGCCATATTCCCTAGACTCTTATGTAAATAAAAGGGCATATCAAGAGGATTTTTACCTGTGAAGTGGTTCATGAGTTTGAAATGATAGATCATTGCTCTATTGTATCTCCCTTCACAGGTTGAATAGACCACAATGGCCTTTAGCAGCTGTTGCCAGTTCTCTTCCAGCCATGATGATGGCACACTCTTCTTCCATGTTATTCCCCTATGCTCAGGCTTGAGATATGATCTGAATTCCACATCTTTGGGTATGGTGGTCTTGAACCACTTCTCTCATGTGCAAGGGAGTTCAGTCGCCTCTGAGATTAGTGATTCATCTATGATAAATTCCTCCCTTCCTGTGACTGCTTTTGAACCATCAAATGACAGGGCAAAAGATTCAGCCACCTGCTGATGGAAACCCTGTATTTTTTCACAAAATTTGTAGAAGCCTACCTCCTGGAACAGTCTGCAAATCTCTAGATGGGCCTCTAAATAACTAACATCACCTAACTCCTTCCTAAGAGCCAGTCCACTCTTCTTCATCCTGATGAGTGTATCTCCTGGTTACCTGCAAAACAGCCTTTATACTTTGTATACAGTGTGCTTCAGCAAGCTGCTCCTTCAGAGCTTGTTTTTCTAGTGGGAACAATGCTAATTTGGACAATGAAATACGATGGAGACCCAAGGCACTGATTATGAGGGTTTTCTATCTTTTATGGAAGCTGAGGTCACCAAAATGATGATAGCAGCTCGATCCTTGAGATATCTTTTCCCACATAACCGTAACCTACCTTAGCCAGATCATTTGATGGCTATTTGATCACCTTTGGGACAGGTGGAGGAAAATTGGAGGTTGGTAGTTAGATCAGTTTGGTCTATTTGCATAATGACCCTTTTCACTCATTTCCCATGCAATCATACGGATCTAGATATTTTTGGTGGGTAATCATGCTCTAAAATGATCTTTTGTCTTGCTGATAGGGTTGGATGCAACAGTTCCTAACTGCTTCCTTATTTTGGCCTTTTGGTGGTTTAAGATCCTCCATTATTTTGTCAGCTAGCCACTGAAAATCTGGATTTTGGCAGCTAGCTAAACGTTATTTTTCTTGCTTAAGCCGTCGAAACCTTTACCCTGTCGCCGTGGTGAATTTCTGCTTCCAGCAGATAGCGAATTTGTCAAAAACCCTTTTTAACTACTGAAAAACTGTTTTTTCGATGGTCAACACAAATGCCATAGCTTTCACCTTAATCACCGAAAAGGTTTTTCACTTGATATTTATCTTCCAGCTTTCGGTGGTTAGCATATGTGTTGCACCCTTTTCTAATCTACTGAAAACGACCCTTTTTGGTGGCTAATGAGATGTTCTAAGCCTCTCCTAATCCACCGAATGTACCTTTCCCGATGCTACTTGCCACTCGCTTTCGGCGGTTTAAACCCTTTTTTATCTCTCTCTCTAGTTTGCCAAAAGCGCCCCTTTTCGGTGGCTAATGAGTTTTTTGTAGTCTCACCTAAGCCACCGAAAGTGTTACTTTGACCCTGCTTGTTCAGATCACTTTCAGTGGTTTTCCTTCGGCCTGCGTTCAACTATTTAGCCGCTGAAACATAGCTTTTCAGTGGCTAATGAGCTATGATAGTGCTTTCCTAAGCCACCGAAAAGCTACAACTTGTAAAATTTTCATCCAAATAAAAAACAAAGGCTTTCAAACTGTCAGTGATATTCATATCCTTCATTGCATGAGTTAAATTCTTTATACTATCAAAATAAATTATTTTGGGAGATAACATATGGCTCCTACTTGGCGATGGGAACCTCCCAGTGAGGTCCCAAGAATCCCAGACCAAAATGCCTTTCCCTAAAAGTAACTAAGTAACTTAACACTATCATTTACTGTTCCATTGGGCATGGAGTTTATTCTGAAAGCAAAACAGCCTACTATCTACTAATTTACAATAATAAGGCCTCAGAGCCTCAAATCAAATAGAGTTTCAAGAACCGCCCATTCACTAGGCCATCAAATGCCTCTTCGCCTTCCAGATTCTGTAATTTGAAGGTGTTATTCTTATGTACCTGGGCTATCACAAAAGGGCCAATCCACAAAGAGTTGAATTTTCCATGTTTTCCCTTATCCTATCTGACAGCATCCCACTTGAGGACCCAATCTCCAACCTGGAAGTTGTCTACTTTTGCTCTTTTGTCAAACATGCCCTTTATCCTCTGCTGATGGGCTTCTGATTTTACTACAACTTGCTCCCTGATTTTCTGTAACTCCACCAAGTCCATCATCCTTCTCACCATATCATTTGGTTCATTTTCCTCTTCCTGAAAGAACTTTGCCACTGGAAGGATGAGCTGGATAGGAAAAATGGCCTTAATGCCATAAACTAGCTTGAATGGAGAAGTCCCTATGGATCTTTTGTCTGTTACCCTATCAGCCCATAAAGCAAACTTAAGCTTTGAATCCCAGCTTTTTTGATTTGTCTCCAACAGTTTCCTGATGATTCTGACTAAGCTTTTGTTGGATGACTCGGCCAATCCATTGCCTTGAGGATAATAGGATCTGGAGTGTACCAGTTGAATACCCATTGATTCACACATTTTGACTAATTCCCTAGCCTTGAAAGTTGGTGCATTATCAGTTACTAACCTTACTGGGCAGCCAAACCTACTAAAGATATTTTCATATAAAAATCTCATGATGACTTGATGAGTGGCATTCCTGGTGGGTACTGCTTCTATTCATTTGGTAAAGTGGTCAGTGGCTACTAAGATCCATTTATGTTGTCCACTAGAAGATGGATTTATTTCACCTATGAAATCCAGACCCCATTGCTAGAAAGGCCCATTCACCATAATAGGCCTAAGGGGCAAGGATTTGAGCTGCTTCTTCCCTATAAATCTTTGGCATTGGTCATAGGCCCTTACAAAAGTGCATACATTAGAAAAGAAGACTGGCCAATAGTATCCTGATCTTAAGATCTTGTGGGTTGTGGTTTTCCAATAGTGGTGGCCTCCACATGTGCTGGAATGAAAGTGATGCATGACATGCTCTGCTTCCTCTTTATCTAAACACCTTAGCGAAATTACAGACTAATCTCTTCAGTACAGCAGTTTGTCAATTATGCAAAAATTAACAGATTTCAACTTAAGAACTCGTGCTTGGCTAGGAGTGAGATCAGGAGAAACTTCTAATTTTTGCAAAAATTGAATGATACCTAAGTACCACTCACATGAAGATATGTTCTCAGCTACTTATGTAATGTCATTCTGATCTTGATTTACCTCTGCTTCTACTGCTACCACAGTCTGCACCTTTGCTGATTTGCAACATGTGAAATTTATTCCCATCAGTTCACATTTTTCTTTGGCCAAACCTAGTCCCTTTACAAACTTAGTGGGTTTCACCTCTATATCAAACTCAGTGAGTTTGGAAATCCATGTATCTCTCTTCCCATCAATGTTAGGCTGAGTCAAAACATCCTTCACAGCAGTTGAAGGGACATATGCAAGGACCTTTGCATGGAGAATGTAGATTCTTAAAGTATTCAAATATTTTATGAGAGCATAAGACTGCTTCTCAATTGGGTCATACTTCAACTCAGCATCTCTCAGGGTTTTGCTGAAGAATGCAATTGGATGATCAAGACCCTCATCATTCTTTTGTAATAGTACAGCTTCCACTATGTCATAAGATGCAAAAGAGAAAATGTAAAAACCCTTGGTGTAGTCAGGACTAAGGGTTGGGGCCTCCATGATAGCCTTCTTAATGTCTTCAAAAGAGTTTCTTTCCTGGTCAGTCCACTTTATTTCTGCATCTTTTTTTCAGCATGACTGTTATATGCTTTACCAGCTCAAAGAAATTACGAATGAACCTCCTAAATTTTTTTATCTTTCCTAAAAAGGACTGAATGTCTCTTTTTGACCTTGGTATTGACAGCTTTTGGATTGCTTCCACCCTTACCGGATCGATATTTACACCTTCAGCTGAGACTATGTGGCCTAGGAGCTTTCCTTCATTGAGTGCAAACTGGAACTTCTTGGGGTCCAATGATATTCCATACCTTCTGCACTTCAGAAATACCTTCCTTAAATGCTACAAGTGGTCATGATGGCTATGAGAGTAAACTGTTAGGTCATCCAAATATATTAGCACAAACTTATCTTTTAGCCTTACAAAATCTAGGTCCATGGCTCTCTGAAAAGTAGCCCCAGTGTTCATTAGCCCAAATGGCATTTTAGCATACATGAAGGTGCCCTAAGGGGTGGTAAAGGCAGTATTCTCTTGGTCATCAGGGTGCACAACAACTTGGTTGTATCCAAAGAAGCCATCAAGGAAGGACATAACCCTAGCCCCCGATACTTTCTGCAGTAGGTGTTCCATCTTGGGCAGTGGATAGTTGTCTTTCTTGGAACACTTGTTCAGGTTCCTAAAATCCACACACAACCTGATTTCTCCATTTTTCTTTCTTACCACTACTAGGTTTTCAATCCACTTGGAATACCTAAGGGGGATTATGATCTTGGATTTGAGGAGCTTGTGGATTTCCTTTTCAATCACTGGTAATAGGAGAGGGCTGATGGGTCTCAGCTTTTGCTTAAAAGGAATGGTGTCCTTCTCCAAAGGAATTCTATGCTGGATGATATTGGTGTCATAAGATTTTAGGTCACTATATTCCTAGGAAAAGACATCAGCAAACTCTTTTATCAAGCTACAAAATTTAGACCTCTAATCAACATTCAATCCACTGGAAAGATTTATCAGTTTTGGATGGCTTTGGCTCCCTATGTTTTGCTCTTGGATAGCAGGATCTAGATCCTTTTTGGCAGGATTGAAAGGGATGCCATTGTGATCAAACAGCTCTTCCAGTGGTACTAGACCTCGGGGTATGTAGTTGCTGAGCAATTGGACAATGTTCTGATCAGCCACTTTATCTTTTAACTTGAGTTGTTTGGATTCCTCGATGTTTAGCTTTTCCTGGTGTGTGTGTATATCATAGAATTCATCTACTAAATGAAGGAATTTACGAAGCTCATGGTTAGAGAGGGTTGGTACTTGACCTGAACATCATAGCAGAGCTTAGGGGGTAAAGGAGGAACAAACAAACTTGCAGAGATAGCTAGGGAATCAGACAGGTGATTCAAAGCCCTAGGTATATATGACAGTTTAAAAAACATAAAGGAGTCTCTGAGTTTCCATACCTTGTCCTTGTAGGCCTTTAGTCTGATAATTTTTCTCTGAAAAGTGTTGTTGACCTACTATATGATGAGGTCTACATCTCCAAAAATCTTCATGCACATGATCCCCATCTCCTTGGCAGCTTTAACTCCTAGCAACAAAGCTTCATATTATGCTATGTTGTTAGTGGTTTTGAAATCAAGCTTATAAGACAGATGGATGTTTTCCTTAGATGAGGACATCAATACTACACCTACACCTGTTGAGCTTTGAGTGCTATCCCCATCAAAATACATGGTCCATATTTTTGTGGTCACTTCTCCAGGCTGCTGACAGGTGGGCTTAGTGAGCTGGACTGATGTCTGCTGAGAATCATCTATTTGCAAAATGCATGACCCAAAATCAGTGTCCACTGCATAGATGGGGTGATTCACTGAGTTGCTCTCCTTGCTTATGATGTAGGCCAGCTGATTTTCCTAGTACAACCTCTTAGTCTCTCCTCCAAACATGGGAATGGTGGCATATGAAAGATCCATCTGAAGGGTGCCACCTAGTCTTTTGCTCCATGACCAAGATAGCAAGAGACCAAATTTTGGAGGGATACCAACCACTACAATGTCCATCATGATGCTTTTCGAAGGTAGCTGAGTTAGGTTCACAACAAGGTCTTTGATGAGGCCCAAGTAGTTGACCTTCCTGGATTCAAAGGAGAATAAATCACGGTAGGGCTTGGTGATGTTGAGACCAAGCTCATCCATCACAGCCTTTGGCATTAGGTTATGAGAGGTTCTTGAATCCAGCAGACAGTTATGGAGGATTTTATCATGGATATTCAAGGATATGTAGAATGGTGGGCATGAGTCCTTTAGGTCTTCAATCATGGGGCCCAGGGTTACAATAGGATTGTCATCTTGCAAGTTCAAAAATTCAGTGTCAATGTGCACCTTGGGCTGAAGGGAATTCAGAATGGAGGACTTGAATGCATCATTTTTCATTATCTCAATTAAAGGAAAAGGGATTTTCATTTTTTGAATTTTAGACTCAAGGTTGAAAGAATAATGCAGCCTATCTGGAAACCTCACCTCATGAACTGGGGGTTTGAGTTGGATTCGATCAGGAATGGCTGAAGGTGTTGGTTTCTACAATGCTTTGGATGTGACAACCACCTTCTTTGGTAAAATAACAACCTTTCTAGCTGGTGTAGCAGGCTGCCATACAGGTACAACATTCTTCTTGAGAGGAGAAACCAGCCTACACCTAAGCTGGTAACCTCCCTGACCATCAGCTTTATAGACAGCCTCTTCAATGATATGCTCATCAATTAGGGCTTATTCATATTCTTCCTATGTCAGAAAAGAATAGTCCACCTCATCCTCCATGAAGTGGTGTTGTCTTCAACTTCTCCTTCTTCTTCAATGAATTCTGGCTCTTCTTCTAATACAACATTTTGAAATGGAGCTCTTATTCTCTGATCTTCCCCTTGGTTCCTCTCCCTTCTGATAATCTAAACTGGGGGGTTTCCTCTTCTATAAGGAACAAAATTTGGGTTTCGAGGAGCAAAGTCACTATTACGGAGAGAAATTCCTATGGCTTGGGGTACCACAATAGACAGCTTTGACTCCAGAAATCAATCTTTCCCAATATGCAATAGAAATAAAATTTATAACACTAAAGGATCAGACCTCATACCTTATTCCGGACGGTTGAAGTAGATCCCCGTTGAGCTTTCCAATCTTCAGCTTGAATTGATATAATACTTCCTCAACAACAAGTAAACAATACAAGCATACTATATATCATGGTGTTAGATCTATTCTAGCATATATAATCAATAATGTAAAAGCATTTGACGTATTCCAATGGATACAATATTCAATCTTGGACAGGAAAAGATAGTTCTTATTAATATAAATCAGAGATTACAAGATAGATACAACCTCTGACGGCACGTCTACGAACCAGAGAAACTGAATCCCCCACTTGGGCCTCCACCACCTCAATCCTCCATCTCACGATAGCAAGCTCACTAGCAAAAGGCAAGCTTGGGAAGAACACAAAAGTGCTCCAAAGGGAAAAAGGGATGCAGACTCAAGTATAAATTCTGGCACCAATGGACTATAGTTTCTTTTCTTTCAATCTCTCTATATGCCTTCAATGTACCAAGGGGTTCCTTATATAGCTTCACAAGGGATAATGAAGGGTCGAATCCGAGTGATCTCAAGGCATATGGAAGGCCAGGAGTTGAATGAGTCGGATCCATGTCAAGGAAAACTCCAAAAGGATTTGGATTATGCACACATCCCGATGTACGCGGTTATATGGGTAAAACCCACGTATGTACGTGGTTATCGGGTAAAAATCTGCGTATATCATTTTTCATATAGTTTTAAGGATGATCAAGGAAACATCAAAGGATAAAAAATGGTCCATGGGGTCTAAAGAGTCTGCAGCGGGACAGGGGAAGGCCATACAAAGTGTGATTCACCCGGAGTGGTGAAATCCGCTATAACAGTCACTTGGCCCTTTACCCCTCACAGGTAGATGTCCTTGGTACTTCAATTTAGACATTTTAGTAGTCAGGTTATCTAACAGTTTGGTCATTTTGTCAATCTTGTTCTCTGATCCAGAAGCCCCACTAGGGTCTTCTGGCTGCTTCTTCCTGTCTATCTTCCCTTTGACCTTCTGAGATGCTAGAATGTTTGACTCTACCTCTAGGGTAGCATCCTTCATGAGTGATAAGGAGGCAGAACTCCTTTCTCTGAGAAGTAGGCAAAAATTAGAGTCAAAGGCATTTGCATAAGTTATCCTAGCTGAGGTATCAGTGGGCTTAATTTTAGTGGGGATCTTGTTGTACATATTGTTGAATCTCTTGGTAAAGTTGGAGACAGACTCCCCATTTTCTCTTTTCAGGTTGCTGAATTCTGTGATATAGTAGAGGTGGTCTCTCCTCTCTCCCCAATGCTTTAGGAAAATGTCATCTAGGGCCTCTATGCCTGCCACTAATCCAGCAGGCAGTTCCTTAAACCACTTCCTAGCCTGACCATCTAGGCTTTGCAAAAAAACCCTAGTCCATACATATTCTTGCTTTATGTTAATGCTTTCAACATAGCTGTAAAATGCCTCTATATGTTCTTCAGCAGTGAAATACCCTTCCCTTGTAAACTTAGGCATATACTTGAGACAATCCCTGAGAGGGGTTTGGAAGAATTAGGGGGGCATACCTAGCCACCAGGATCCTCTCCATCTTGGTCAATTGAGGGGCAGCCATATTGGAAATGGGTGTGGACAAGGTTGAGGAAGGCAGCACTGATGAAGATACTTGCTGAGAAAGTGGTGGTATACTTATCCCAGTGAAGTCGCCAGGGATTGAATATTCACAAGAAACAGTGCTTGAAGATGCCCAAACCCTATATTTTTTTGATGTATCTATATATTCCAGAGAATTAAGAGTTTTAGCAGAAGAAATAATAGCAGAAATATTTATTGAAATACCTGACGTAGCTTTTTGTGTAGCACTGTTGGTCTGTCTCAGTAAAGCCCTAATTCTTCTCAAAATTTCTTTTGGATCTGAAACCAGTGTTGTTGGTGGCCCCTTAGGGTTTTCTCTGGTACTTGGTCTTCTTGAAGCCACCTTATTTCAATGGAGTCACCAGATAGAGGATTACAAACATAATAGTGTCCAAGCTTTGTCTATCATCAAATCAAGGATCTTATGTCGTCTCCCAGGGAAGCTGAGCTTCAGTCTCCTTCCCCAGCAACGGCGCCAATTTTTTATCACTCCAAGAAACTCCTCTAGGTTGTAGCTCAAGGATGCCTGGTAACTTACAATGTTTTTAGGGTTTTTTTATATGGATCAAGTCAGTTGACCTATATAACCTTTCCACTCTCAAGGCATGCATAAAACTCACTAATTTACAAGGCTTTTAATTATAATTGCTCAAAAGTTGACAATAAGGTGCAGGGATGAAGAACTCATCAGGTTGGTAGACTTACATGCAAAACACATGCATATAAATGGCTAAATCATGATAAGGATGGCACTTATAAATCAAATTTCACTAACAAACCAATAGGATGACAACTATCAACTATTAATCAATCTGAAAATGACCTAAATACACATTTAGGAATAAGTACAGTAAAGAAAGAGATGATGGCTGAACAGATCATAACAAAAAGAGCTTATATTTATGAAGATTAAAAATGAGAAGTTGAAAGCATTATAGGCTTATAAATCCCCGAATTTGATCCTTTATTATAAAATCAATCTTAGTCTCTATAGCCTTTTACAAAAAGTACAGATCCTAAAAACTTGGATCTGTTTTTACAAAAATACTCAAAAGTGACAGTTTTTTCAAATTAGGGTTTGAAACCATACCTAACTACTTGTATAACTACGATGAAAATTTAGTTCACTGACTAAATATTAAATAACTGAAGCAATGCTGGTGATCACTGCTGCCGGTCCTCTACTAGTCAGACCCATGATCTCTCTTTGATATCTAGGGTTGGTATCCTTTGGCATGGTTATGTCATAGTGGATCTCACAAAGACCTTTTTTGATGCGTCCCTCAGTGCCCTTTGTCTTCATATCATGTCCATGAACCATTTGCAGTTGCCCAAAACTGGTTTTGTCTACCAAAAACTTGTTTTTAAACCTTTGTCTGCTTTCGGTGGTTAAGCTTCCAGTCTATTGGACCCGTTAGTTTCCAAAAGTGGCACTTTCGGTGGCTAATGGAATGTTCCATCATCCACCTAAGCCACCGAAAGCCCTGTTTTACCAAAATTATGAGGTTTTCATAAAAAATGTCTTCTCTGACCTATTGGCTTAGCTTTTCTCTTCTGGAGGCTTTGTGCTAGGGGTGTTAACAATGCCTTGGCTAGTTTCAGGAGGCTAGAGACTGATGGCCTCTTCAGTTAGGGTTGATAAGGCAAGGTGGCTGCTAGGGTTTTCTTTGGCTTCTTTCAACTGCATCCTTTGGAGGCTAACCATCCTGAGTAGTCTATTATTTTCCTTCAGGTACCTTGTGTTCATCCTTTTCAAGAAAATGCATCTTTTTCTCTGCTCCAAATAGGATTTGTGCAGTATCTTGTATCTCTTAGTCAATGTCTCATTATTTCTCTTCAGTTCTCTTTCCAAGACCTCCATTTCATAAACCTGCCTCAGTAGCTGATTGATCTTTTGGATTCTAGGTTTTTTAGAGGAAGGCCTTTCTGTTGGTTCCTCTTGTTCCTGTGGTGTGGGGGATGGAAATGCTTTAGTGAATGGAACAATTTGCAGAGCTAGGGCTGCATCCTCTCCTTGTTCTTCCTCAGAATCTGAATAGGGTAGGTTTAAGACATTCTCCTGGTGTGCTTTTTCCTCCTAACCTTTCTCACTGAAATCCAAATTCCTTTTTTCCTTCTTGGTCTTGGAGGAGGAGGGAGGTTGTTCTGTTGCTGCAGCTGGGGAAATGGCCCTCCTCCTTCTTCTCCCACTCCTTGGAGTGCTAGATTTCTTGGCAGGATACTTCCCTTTCTCCTCTAGCTGAAGGCCTATCTCAAGTCCATTCTAGAACAGAAAATAAGGCCAGGCAATGTTTCTTCTCTTCAACAACTCCTAGACCAATAGCTAGATAAGACCATGGTGGCACAGGCTACCAGCAATATTGGATGGCTGGGATTTCACTTGATGTACCATATTCCCTAGACTCCTGTGTAAATAGAAGGGTAGATTAAGAGGATTTTTACCTGTGAAGTGGTTCATGAGTTTGAAATGATAGATCATTGCTCTATTGTATCTCCCTTCACAGGTTAAATAGACCACAATGGCCTTTAGCAGTTGTTTCCAGTTCTCTTCCAACCATGATGATGGCACACTCTTCTTCCATGTTATTCCCCTATGCTCAGGCTTGAGATATTATTCGAATTCCACATCTTTGGGTATGGTGGTCTTGAACCACTTCTCTCCTGTGCAAGGGATTTCAGTCACCTCTGAGATTAGTCCTTCATTTATGAGAAATTCCTCCCTTCCTATGACTAATTTTGAACCATCAAATGACAGGGTAAAAGCTTCAGCCACCTGCTGATGGAAACCCTGTATTTTTTCATAGAATTTGTAGCATCCTACCTCCTGGAACAGTTTGCAAACCTCTGGATGGGCCTCCAAATAACTGACATCACCTAACTCCTGCCTAAGAGTCACTCCACTCTTCTTCATCCTGATGGGTGTATCTCCTGGGTACCTGCAAAACAGCCTTTAGACTTTGTATACAGTGTGCTTCAGCAAGCTGCTCCTTCAGAGCTCATTTTTCTGGTGGGAAAAATTCTAATTTTGACAATGAAATACGATGGAGACCCAAGGCATTGATTATGAGGGTTTTCTGTCTTTTATGGAAGCTGAGGTCACCAAAATGATGACAGCATCTCGATCCTTGAGATCTCTTTTCCCACATAACCGTAACCTATTTTAGTCAGAGCATTCGATGGCTATTTCATGACCTTTGGGACAGGTGGAGGAAAACTGGAGGTTGGCAGTCAGATCATTGTGTGTTATTTGCATAACGACCCTTTTCACTCATTTCCCACACAGTCGTACGGCTCCATATATTTTCAGTAGGTAATCATGCTCTAAAATGATCTTTTGTCTTGCTGACAGGGTTGGATGCGACAGTTCCCAACCGTTTCCTTATTTTGTCCTTTCGGTGGTTTAAGATCCTCCGTGATTTTGTCAGCGAGCCGCTGAAAAGTTGGCTTTTGGTGGCTAACTAAACATTATATTTCTTGCTTAAGCTGCCAGAACCTTTACCCTGTTGCCGTGGTGAATTTCTACTTTCGGTAGATTGTGACTTTGTCAAAAACCATTTTTAACTGCTGAAAACCTGTTTTTTCGATGGTCAACACAAATGCCATAGCTTTCACCTAAACCGTCGAAAAGGTTTTTCACCCGATACTTATCTTCTAGCTTTCTATGGTTAGCATATGTGTTGCACCCTTTTCTAATCTGCTGAAAACAACCCCTTTCGGTGGCTAATGAGATGTTCTAAGCCTCGCCTAAGCCACCGAACGTACCTTTCCCGATGCTGCTTGCCACTCACTTTCGGCGGTTTAAACCCTTTTTATCTCTCTCTCTAGTCTGCCAATAGCTCCCCTTTTTGGTGGATAATGAGTTTTTTGTAGTCTCACCTAAGCCACCGAAAGTGTTACTTTGACCCTGCTTGCTCAAACCGCTTTCAGTTGTTTGCCTTCGGCCCGCGTTCAACTATTTAGCCACCGAAACATAGCTTTTTGGTGGGTAATGAGCTATGATAGTCCTCGCCTAAGCCACCGAAAGCTACAACTTGTAAAATTTTCATTAAAAATAAAAAACAGAGGCTTTCAAACTGCCAGTGATATTCATATCCTTCATTGCATGAGTTAAATTCTACATACTATCAAAATAAATTATTTTTGGAGATAACGGGTTTGTGATTCAAATTTATAGTTGTGGAGGACCAACCTCTTCATAGTTCAAGAAGGTTTCAAAACCTTCCTCCATCCCTTACAGTGGAACCTCCACTGCCACCTCAAAGGCGGAAACTAGATATTGACTATTATTTTGAACCAGTAAGTGTTAGTGAAGTTCCAGCTGAATCAGAACTTAGAATTAACTAGGAAGAAACATCAACAGTAGAGATAGAAGATTTGCAAGGTGACAAGTTTGCAAGAAACTTTAATCCATATATAACTGATCTGAACAATCTTGTGATAGTCTAGGTCCTCCCTTTTAGTTCACCTGTTATTGGTGTTCCATTGAGTAGAGTTATGTCTAGCTAGGGAGAGGGTATGTCTACCCCAACTTTAGCCATTTTGGTTGGTGGAGTCCCACCTCGCCTTGTAGGTTCTCCAAGACCTAGTGCATCTACTGCACCCCTTTCACCAAGTTCTTAAGTGGTTCAACTCTCAGCACCCTCTAATGTAGTAGATCCTTATAGTGGGGTTGTCACTAGTATTCCTAGTGTACCTTTTGCTTCTCCTTCCTTTTTGCAAAATGATCAAAGCGGTCCAAGTGGATCCTCCTCGTTCATCCAGTGTTTTCCTTAGAATGGGGGGAATATTCCCCCATCCACTCCTTATGTAGGTCTTTCACCTGTATATTTGGGCATGTCATCTGGAAACACAAATTATTTTGGTCATAATTTTCAGACACCTAGTCAGGTTTCGGCCCCTTTCATGAGCTCTCCCTTTTCACTTTTTAGTGGATGGATTCGTGCTCCTGTATTTCAAACTCTGGCTTTGTCTGGAGCAGCTCAAACCACATATTGTGTACCACAAACTAGTAATCCACTATCTTTCGAGTGGAATCCTTTTCAAAGTAGTCCAACAACATCATAATCAGAGGCTGGGGGAAACCTGACCTTTTCGTTTGGGATCCAGGGGGTAAGTCCTTCTACATCTGAAAATACTTATCAACCAACCCTAGTTAGGCCAAAGCTTCCTTTCCTAGAAACATTAAACTTGACATACTTTTCAAAGTTAATGAATGACCCCATGCGGCATAGTGCGGCATGACCACCTGTACCTATTAAAATGCCCTAAGACATTCCTAAGTTTGAAGGAAAAGCTGGTGAAGATCCAGGTGCACACATTACCACTTTCCACATTTGGTGCTCTTTTGAGTCATTGAACGACGAATCTGTTCGGTTGAGGCTTTTCCAGAGAACCTTTACTCATGTTGCAGCAAAATGGTACATAGAGCTTCCTTTCGCTGTAGATGATAGTTTTTTGGACTTAGAAACGATGCTCCTTAATCACTTTCAAATTCATGTCTGGTATGATGTCAGCACATACTTGTTGACATTTCGATAGAACAAGGCCATGCATATCTATGACCACATTCAAGAGTAGCAAAGACAAAATAGGATTATTAAAGCCACTATACCTCACGAGTTTTTATTAGAGTGGTTCTTAAAATCTGTAATGTCTTATATCTCTAAGGACGTATCCACCTCGGAGGCGACCACAGAAGAAGAGGATATACTCAGAGCCTAGTAGTTAGAATTGATATATGCTCAGCCTGGGATTTTGTATGAAATCATACCTGAGGCATCGAGGTCTACAAACGACGCAAAGAAAACTAATCCTGGACCCCATGCTGATGGTATGGTTGGTTCAGTCAGTTCTCCCACTATGGAATCACTGGCTAAGAAACTCCATGAGTTGTGGGTGAAGCATTCCATAGTGGAGGAAACAAAGGCTACCACCCCCTCACCACAAAATAATTTTTTTTTTGCATAGTCTTCTCAAAAGGGAAATCAGCAGGATCGGTGGGAAAAAGGAAAAAGGGAAGAAGGGTGAGGGTAACCAAAACAAACAGAAGCCCACAAACAATGATGATGGGGGTAAAAAAGACAAGAAAAAGGTCAAGTTTCCTTGTAATTTGTGCCAGGGAGACCACCTTACTTATCAATTCGCTCTTATGGAAAAAGCTCAGAAGTTTCTAAAGAATCAACAACCGACTATCCTAAAGGATCCATTTCCCCAAGGACTGAATGCAGCTTCTGTTTTGAATGTAGTCAGGATCACTTCTAGTGCTCCTCCTGATCAACACTATATCAATATGGTACGATCTACCACTTTATTCCAAACAAGAAATATGAATTATGAATCGAAGGCTCCAGAGAAGGGTAATCCTGCTGGTGAAACCTGAAACCATCTCACTATTGAAAAACTAGCTGATCCAATGCCTAAGATACCGAAAGGTGTCTAAGTAAGCAATTCACAACCCTAATGCTAGGGCTACTTCCAACTATTCCTTAGTTGAATACTTAGCTCAAAATCCTTGTGCAATGTTAGCATTGGAGGTGTTATAGAGTTATCCTACTCATCGAGATGCCCTCTTAGTAGCCATAGGTAGCATGGATTCATCGAGCCTACTGATGAAGTTTAATATTTTAGATGTTAAAATCTACCAGCCATACCACGTTGCTTTGTCAATTGATGTTATCCATGGAGGTAAAACCATTGGACGTACAGTGGTTAACGAAGGTGCTTCCATGTGCGTAATGTTGATGTCTTGTTGGAAAGCCTTGGGATCCCTAGAGCTAGTTCCATCGAATACTCTACTTACTGCTTTCGATGGAAGGTATTTCCGTCTGCATGATATCCTACTAGGTTTTAAAATAAAGTTGGCAGGGAAAGCAGTGTCTGTTGAGGTGGAATTGATCGATGTCCCATTGGATTACAACTTGTTGTTGGGAAGAAGTTGGACTTACGCTATGTGTGCAATCCCCTCGATCATTCTTTGAGTGGTAGTGTTTCCACACAAAGGGAAGTTGGTTACTGTTGACCAACTCAATTTCACTTGGGAGGGTCGTTTGGAGACTAATGAGTCCACTATACCTTTGATAGATCATACCAAACCGGCTAACGAGAGCTTGGGGGTTGGAATGTATGCATCTTTGATGTGAACATTTGATATCCTAGCCCCTATTAACTACTTAAATTCTACGAGTGTAGGGGATTATATCCCGATGATTGTTAATAGAACTGATCCTTGGGTCCTTCCTTCTCAACATGAGTGTCAAGTTCACTTATCTACAATGGAAGTGGATTACCAAGCTGTTTTTAATTCCACTGTCGATTCCATCATGAACCCTTCTACAGTCTCAGAGGAGTCAAATGAATCTTATCTACCCTCATGGGCGGAGAACTCTTTGTATTCATATGATTTTTTAGATATGGTTTTGCCTTCGTACGAAGCCATTTTGGAATCTATGATAAGACTAGAAAAGACTTGTGAAGACCTTCATTATAATTCCTTCTTTCTTCCAGTGTTGAGCAGAATTGAGAATCAAGAGTTTCATGTGAGACTGACAAAGGGTGTTGATTCGTCGATTAATCCTTTACCAAAGGAGGGAGTTTTTGCTGAGGGGAAAGTATTGGTAGATGTGAATAATTTCCAATATTTTTTATCCTGATGTATAGTCGGGGGTGAATTCAATAAGTGGATAGTCATTCTCCAAGAGTTTGACTTGGTTTTTCAATATGCTAAGTCAAAAAAGTCCGTTTTCACAGAATTGATTGCGGAATTCCCTACGGAAGAGACCATAGTGGCAGAAGAAGGCTCATTCCCAGATGAGCATATCTTTCTGATTTCAACAGTTGATACCTGGTATGGATATATTTTAGTATACCTCCAGACTCTAAGTGTCCTTCTTCCTTCTCGTGGGAAGATCGACGCAAGTTGTGAGTCAACGCTAAAAACTACTTGATCATTGGTGACACCTTATATCGAAGAGGGGTAGATTCTATTTTGCGTCAGTGCCTCACCAACGAGGAGGAAAATCTTGTCTTGAATGATTCCCATAGCAAATCCTGTAGGGGTCATTTATCTAGGTTAGCAACGACCCATAATATTCCGTGTGATGGCTATTTCTGGCCCACTATCTTCAAAGATTGTGTGGAAGTTGTAAAGCTATGTCATCCTTGTTAGCTTTATACCAGAAAAATTCAATTGCATCCCGCTCCTTTGTTCCCTGTCATCGCGATAGGGCCCTTCACTAAGTGGGGGGTGATTACATGACATGCAATCTAGTTTCCATTGGGGGGCATCATTACATCATTATCGTTGTGGACTACTTCACCAAGTGGGTCAAGGAAATGCCTACTTTTAAAGCCAATGGTGAAACGACAACTTATTTTGTTTTTAACCAAATCATTACAGATTTTCACTGGCCATGGAATTCATTTTCAGAACCGCATGATGACTGAGTTGACCTCGATGCTATGGTTTAGGCAAGATCATTCATCTTCCTTTTACCCGCGGGCGAATGGACAAGTAGAGGCGTTCAATAAAACCTTGAAAACCATTATGAAATGAACCATCGATGCAAGTAGGTTAAATTGGCATGTCATTTTGTATCTTGCACTTTGGGCATACCGTACTAATGTCAAGATTGCTACAGGATTCTCTCCCTTCCAACTTGTTCACAGGGTGGAAGCAGTCTTGCTGATTGAATGCAAAATCCGGTCTCTGAAAATAGTTATTCTTGTGCTTCCTGACACCAATGAGCTCGAAGAAAGTTTGCTTCGCTTGGATCATCTAGATGAACAACACAGAGATGCACTAACGACAAACGAAGCTCACAAAAATAGGGTCAAAAACTAGTATGACAAATATGTCAAACCTAGAGTTTTTTCTTAAGGAGAACTTGTTTTTCTCTGGGATCAGAACAAGGAACCCATGGGGTTAGAAAAATTCAAATCTATTTGGTTAGTTCCTTATGTCATGTCAAAAATTTTAAATAAAGGAGCCTATGAATTGACTGACTATGACAGTAACAAGTTTCCTGAGCCCTGAAACGGGATCTATTTGAAGAATTACTATGCCTAGGCATAGTGCTTGTTCTTGTATTTTTATTGTATGTATTTTTATGTACAATAGGTCACTATATGGTTAGTTTTTCTTATACAACATGTTCATTGCTATAGATTTCATCTGAGTCATTCATAGGTTTTGTTGATGGTGTTGTTTTCCACACTTGTAATCTGGATTCAGCCACCTGGGTTATCTTTTCACCCACAGGACAACTGATTGCTTCTGGTTGCACCTGCTTGGGGCCTGTGACTAATAACGTGGATGAGTAAAGTGTTGTCATTGAGATATTATGGGATGCTACACTACATGGCATCACCCATCTAGAGTTTAAACTTGACTCTCAGCTCATGGTTTCCCAACTCAATTGTGATTATCAGGTGTGAAACCCTAACTTACTATGTCAGTTTTTACGTGTTAGGTTACTTGAAAGAAACTTTGAGTATATTTCATTCAATCACATTTCAAGAAATGAAAACAAAATTACTGATGCATATGCGAATTATATATTGGATTGGCACTTAACACACATATTGTAAAATAAATATAATAGACGCATTTGAGATGCATGTAAATAACCTGAAATATATATATATATATATATATATATATATATAATATGTCCATAGATATAGCGATTTTTTGATCCATGGATCTTATCATAAGTGTGTCAATAAACAAAAAATGGGATCATCATCCCTATATGCCTAATTCTAGGCCTTCTCCTCAGCCTCCTCAGCTGTGGATTCCTCTACAACCTCCTTGTAATGAAGAATGACCCCAGCCACGCTTCTGAGAAGGAGTATCCAAGTCGTCAGAACCCCAACAACGTAATCCTACATGATCATCGGGATCTTATCTATCTGCAATGTAGGGACATCTTAGGTAATCCCAGCCAGTGTCTCCTCAATGACATGCAGTAAACTGTCATCCCCACCCTATACGAGCCGCACACATATCTTGGGATGCCCATTGGGGTGAACTGGTCCGGCGTCTGCATATAAAACATAAAAAGGGTCAAACTCTTATACATATGTATATATAATTTTATGAATAAAAAACTCATAAAAATCAAATAATATAAAAAGAAAAAACATATTGATCTCTCCCCATGCCTCCCCTTGAGGGAGGACAATTTCAGGATCTCCTCAGAAATCTAATCCGGCATATGGGAATCGCTCGAGAGAAGGCACCTGTTTTTCCCACTAGGTATAGAAATTGTCATCATAACCACTTTGGACCTCACCATGACCACCTTGAAAGAGAAATATTTCTCCCCATCTCGTAATTCTAGGTTGACGGGGTGAGAGGGGTGATAATGGTATTGCAGGGCTGAGGGAAGGAACCCTATCGAAAGAAGAACGCTACTAAGATGCTCGCATAGGAAAAGTTCTTTCTTCAACCCCTCTTGCAATCAAAAATTTGTTTTTTTATGATCAATATCATCCCCGAACACTAATCAAACATCGTGCCCCGTATACATTCTGCTACAACCCGCATGTGGGTCTATGTGGCCAAGTGTAATGCAGGAGAACCAACAACCCTAGATATAGTGCTTACCATCACCTTCATGGGGAATCTAGTTATTTGTGAGATTGGTATGCATGTCATTGATTTCTTGGGACCAGGTAGGTAGTATGTATCTATGTAATATTGTACACTCATAGGGTCACCACCCCTGCTAGTGCTCTCAAGGTTCATAGGTATGCATCTACGAGAAATCCATGTGATGAAATAAATGTCATCTATTGTGCTCCAATGTCTCTCCCTGAAGGTCAAAAATACCAAGCTCATGGTCCCAATAGTATACTAGAGTCTCCAATATGCAGACATTCACTCTCATGTTGGACGTGCAATATAATTTTAGCAAGCCACTTCATTGTAATGCTTTCAAGTTTGGGGCATCCCGCACTGCTTATCGATCCATATCTTCATGTTACCTCTCCTTCCACCCTAAGAGCATTTTTTTCCTGCCAAATGCACATATTCAACCATTAGAATCCATCAAAAATCTATATTATGGGTACATTTTTGAGTTTTTAAAGGTTGCACAATATTCGCGACTGTGCTTTTAGCATGGTGCAAACCATAGGCGGGATGTAGTCCAGCAACCCGTGAATAAAATGTGTATTCACAACTTTTATTAAGTCGGCCTGCCAATGCTGGGTAGAGCTCTTAGGGAACGCATAAAAACATAAATTTTTACACCAAAAATAAAAATTGGATGGATGGAAAGGAGGGGAAAGGAGAGATAACCAACCTGCAACTTGCGGAATTGAAATTAGTCCAACGGTTTATCCATGGTGATCACCTGAAGTCTAAAGGTAAAATTTTCTAAATATAGAAATTTTCCAAATGGTATGTCTATTTTGGGTTTTTGAACTATTTTTAATAAAAATTTCAATTTTTTACCCTTTTCCTATAGTTCAAAATCAGTTTTTAATGTATGGACTAATACCATGGTATTTTTTCTAGCTGCAATAGGTCTTGAATCATCAAAAAAAAAATTCTGTCGCATATAGGGTAGGATTTGGTCCTCATTGCAAACTTTTCATTTATACCTTATCCATCATTAAACCCTAGGATCACCTTTTTTGTCCATGGACTATGGTGTACAACCACTTTTACCTTATACACATCATTGTTCTTCCGTGGATATGGCCTCCTTCTCATGGGTACCCTAGTTTAGAACACTTCATTATCTTTCTGGTACACGTTGCAATTGTGTTAGGTTTGCGGGAGCCTTCCTAGATGTTTTTCTTGACAAACTGAACCTCATTTTGAATCTTTTTATGAGCTATAACTGATTATAAGGATCCCCACACTTATGGATTTTTCTTTAGGCTCTAGTCGGACTCCCCAAAACAGAGTAGACTACCGATTAAACTTGTTAGGTTAGACTCGCTAAGAATAAGTGAATGATCATATACATTGGTGGTAAGTTATCTCTCTCTCGGACCATGTAGATAATTTAGGTGAAAGGAATACTCTATTTTCTGCGGAATTGAGAAGAGTACCATCAGGAATAGGTTTATCTCTTTTCCAAACCCGAGGGACTAAATTTACGGAAAAGGAACACCCAGTATGAGCTTAGGTTTCTCTTTTTCATGCTCTGGACCAAAACATGAAAAACGATTATGAGCGTACTTTATGTCTTTGTCATGGTCGCAAAAAATTCAAGAACAAAGCATCGAGTTTACTGTTGTAAGCCCCATTTCTCATAACCAAATGGTTCTTTTCGAGTGATCTTGCCTTCCCTCACACTTGTTAAACTTAGACCATGTGTCGCTTCTGAAGGAGCGTCGGTCTAGTATTAGTTTACCCCTTTTTTGGACCTTGCCTACTAAGTACAAAAAAGGTATACCTTAGTCCTCTGGGAGCTAAGAGATTTCTTCTATGGATTGTTTTATACGTTTTCAGCCTCAGGAGACTAAATTGTACAAAAAATCACCCCCCTAGAGTCTTCTTCAGAGTTTTCAGACTCTCAAAACTATGAAAACACCAACGAGCATCTACTAGTTCGGGCTCGTAAAATCCACGAACCAGTGACATATCAAGCATTATTCTATCCCCTCTTCAAGCTTGTCAAAAATAAAGAGAGGCTCGAGTTGACTTTCCTGGACTCATTAAAATTTAACAGGAAAGGTAAGGAAGAATTTATCTCTTTGGGTTATAAAGAGTGGCAACATGTCCTCCTTAATCAAAGCACTCTTTGCACTTTCCTCTACTCATGTCTCAAATTATACTTTCAGCTCAACTATTACTTTGAGTTTTTAATCCTCCACCTATCCTTTATACATGGGGAATCTGATCATGTCTCCTACATGACAGATAAGTCTAGTTGTCATATCTGCAAGTTAAAATCTTCCTTGGGTCATCTCTGTGTCATGCTTATTGTTCAAGGATATATACCTTTATTTGATTATCCTGATTCCCATTATTATCATCTATGAGAATTCCTTGTGTCTCCCTTCTTTCATCTAGTTTCCTAGTCACTCTTGTGATATGTTTAAGGATTCATTTCCTTCCTCCTCACATCATGGTTTCTCATTAGTAACTCTGGAAGATGAAGACCTATAGTTTTGACGATGGTACCTTAGGATTCACTACCCTCATTGGTGAATTCCTTTGCTTCAGTTATCAGCATCACTCATTTACTAACATTCTGTTGAGTTCCTTCCATGTTCAACTTCAACTCATCTATTCACATGGTATGGATTGTACTGGTTACTTTAGACAGACCTTAGGTTCATGCCTCTATAAATTAAGTTGTGCAAGAACTATGTTATGTTCAACAACAATACTTCTAGATTTTGAAGACTCATCATTGTATATTGTGGCTCTGAAACACCTTTGTAATATACATGACCTTCTTTCCTGTATCATATGATGTAATCAAATATTGTAAAGGAGCTAGTGTTCCACTTTATTGAACATGGAATCCTCAGAAATGATTTTTATATGACTTTGATATGTATTGTTTCAGGTATCTCCCTGTAGCCTTGGTAACTGAGTTCTCCAGGAATAAAGTTTGTAATGTATTTCAGCCATTCCTTCCATGTTCAACTTCAACTCATCTATTCACATGGTATGGATTGTACTGGTTACTTTAGACAAAGACCTTAGGTTCATGCCTCTATAAATTAAGTTGTGCAAGAACTATGTTATGTTCAACAACAATACTTCTAGATTTTGAAGACTCATCATTGTATATTGTGGCTCTGAAACACCTTTGTAATATACACGACCTTCTTTCCTGTATCATATGATGTAATCAAATATTGTAAAGGAGCTAGTGTTCCACTTTATTGAACATGGAATCCTCAGAAATGATTTTTATATGACTTTGATATGTATTGTTTCAGGTATCTCCCTGTAGCCTTGGTAACTGAGTTCTCCAGGAATAAAGTTTGTAATGTATTTCAGCCATTGCTTCCCTTTGATCTCACACATTAGGGGGCATATGTTATCTTGTGAAATGGCACTTCTTCGTCTGAATAATGACACTCAATGTGTCAGTACACAAAAGGACAAAATGGATAGAAGTGGCCAAAACATTATAGATGTACAAGAGCCTTGATGCATTGTCCTCTTACCTACTTGACCTATCTTTTTAAAGGCCATTAGGGTGAATTCATGACTATTACCATTGAAACCCGCATATCATTGGTGAGTATTGACATTGAAACTCGTGTATACATCATTAGGGTTGGAATTCACGAGTTGCCTATATGAAAGTCATGTATAATGTGCGACCTTCTAGTATTAATAGTCGTGAAATTTGCATTAATTCAAAAGTAAGAAAATATAAATAGTTTTATTCGAGGATAGTTGGGTCCTTAATCATAACTATCTCAAATTCCCCAACCATCTCAACCTTTGTAACCTCTCTTTTTCCTCATGTATAAATAGAGGGTAGGGGTTGAGGATAATTTTTCATTTATTCTATAACAAAGTTATGCTAGTGAATTTCCTTTAGAGATCTTGGAGCAGCAGAACTCAGTGTTCTTGGATAGAAGTGGAGTACTTGTTTTAGATATTGTTCGTAATCTTACCTCACTTGTTTATCAATAAAGAGAGTCTTTCTTCCAATAATGTGTCTTTGTACTGTTATGTATTAGGATTTCTGAATTGTCTTGTTATTTCATTGCAAGCATATTGTTTCATTAATAATTTATATAATATATAAGATATTGAGGGAAATATCTTTCTCTTTGTAGGTGTTGGATATTCCCTAGAAGTTGTGGAAGCAAATTGGGATTGAAGAAGAAAGCTAAGATCAACCGTCATAAGCAAGGTACACCTAATTTATTCCTTATTTATCTCTCGAATTCTTTAATGATTGAATGTATGCAAGTTTATTTAGTACATTGGTAATCCCATAGACCCTAGGTTATAAGGTTGTATTCTCCTGAACAACATCATTAGAATCCTTTTTGCAAAAAGTAGCATTTTAATCCACAAATTCAAAGACTTTAGATACTTACCTTGCAGTCCCTTGAAAAATTCCCTTTATGTTTCGCTATAGGACTTTGTAGTGTCAACAACAAAGTCAGTAATGTACCCTTCCAATATATTATCCATCCAGTAATAAAAAATGCGACATATACTCTTTTTAACACTTTTAAGGGTTTGGATCAACTCAGGTATCCAAACTCCAGGATCACCCCCTTGGAAGCACCTCTTATGCAGTGTTAGCCTCTACAACTACTCTATCAATATAGTATAAATTTAGCAAAGAAAATTTCATGAATGTCTGAGTAAACATACTTACCTAACCATTCTTCCTAGTTCCATCAAGAATATATGCTCTGTTCTTGAGTAGATTCACTCTCCCTCTGGTTAACCCAAGCCTTGATCTTAGGATTTGATAGATTCCACATCCCCCTTCGACACAGATCTCGATCCCAAGAATAGAACCATTTGTCGGCACAATTCTAATTTGAACCAAGTTCACTTATCTAATCACCAACAAACCCCAAGATACCAACCCGAAATCATTTGGCCCTTTCGGCATCACTTGTAAAGAAGATGAAGTCTCACCCGAGATACCTATGGGAATTGCAAGAACCATGTTTCTGCAACAACGAAGGAGAGTGTTCCAATTTCCATAACATTCAAAAAAATATATTAGAACTTCAATAAGTCATAAGCTTCGACAAAAAGGTTCTATACATATTATTTAACCAACTACAATGCGTTTTCATTAACTATGCAATGTTCATATCATTCATAATCTTCTTCATCACATGTCATTTATTCATCAACTATGTAGAAGTAAATAAAACAATACAACACATCATAAGACCATTCACACACACATTGGACACCATGATTTTTACGTGCAAATCCAAGACGAGAGAAAAATAGGAAGTGCTTTTATTATTAATGAGTCACAGTAAATAAACGCTTCATGTCTGTGCACACAACCTACATACTCCTCTTTTACAATGGATCTGTGCACATATCATGTAGATCATTGCAACTTCCATGTGACTCTCTCATACAACATCTTCATAGCATATTCCCTTCCTAACACAAAACTTCGAGACAAAACATAAATTCTTTCGACTGTCTCCCTCTAGATTACTAAATGGCTAAGTTACCCCCAAATTCCCCAAAACATTACATATATATATGCTTCTCAATGGCCCAACCCCCTGTGCCACTACTTAGAATTAATAATGTAAGTGGAAAAAACTATAACCGTTTCCTAACTAACTCCATGTTGGACATGGTCAAAACACCCTCCTTCCTTGTTTCTCGGTTGCTTTATCGAAGTTGGCCCTAGTTCGGCGGACCACCTCGCTTTAACCCTGTTTGCACTAAAATTGTTTTTTTCCAAAAATGTACCAAAAATTTCTAGGGCCAACACAATGCATTGAATTCTCCCTGATGATTGATATTGGTACCTAGACAAGCCTTACCCTTATAGTGGAATTCTCCTAAAAGATGTAGTGAAAAACCTACACCACAACACTTCCTTAGCTCCTAACATACACCATCGAAATAACACCATGGAATATCAATGTTCACTCTCACATCCCTAACCATACACCCCACTCTAGCTGTCTGCGCTAAGGAATAATGGGCCAATGGCACTAGTTCTTGAGTCATAACCTTAAAATTAGGAATTGACAATATTATCTCAAATAAAAATGAGTTACGAGCCAACCAAATCCCCCACATGATCAAATAAGGAGGAATATGCAAACCTTTTAATTATGACATAGTAAAGAAATCATGAAAATAGACCATTGTTGAGTTCTTATTCCACAAATTCCCCACTTGTAAGTTATTCTCCACATCCATCCATACTTATTGAGAGAATGATCAAAATAAAATAAAAGTGTATGTTAGTTTTTTCCCATCTCCTGCACAATGGATACATCCTTAGACCACTTTTTCCTCTTCTTTGTAGATGATCCTAGGTTATTACCTTTTGCTTTGAAACAAGCCAAAGAAAAAACATACTCTTAGGCAGTTTCACCACCTTCCATAAATTCTTCTACCACCGACAATTTTCCTCAACTAAATTTGAAAGCACCAAGTAGCTTGGTTTAACTATAAATATACCTTATGTCAATCCTAGCTTCTGCACCCCTGGCCATCCTTCTTGCCATATATTAGGGAGAGTAATATTGACATTTTTATTTAGAGTGCAATTCCCTTGTAATTTCAACTCATGTACTATCTTACAAGGAAGAAAATGACAACACCATAACCCATGATTGCATCCACTCCCACCTCAACCTGATCCCAAATACCACTTTCCATGCCAATAGTGACGACCAATGAGAGGAAGTGCCAATGCCATTTCCTTCTAGTGGTTGGAAACATTCTATATCGACTTAAAAGGACATCGAATCCAATCAAGAATAGACCTAGAAGCTATATATTTTTCCACGAGTATCGGCCTCCACAAACCACTTTTTCCTCTTCTTTGTAGACAAACCCAGGTTATTACTTTTTTGCTTGAAACAAGACAAAGAAGAAAGATACTCTTAGGCGATTTCACCACCTTCCACAATTTCTTATACCACCAACAATTTTCCTCAACTAAATTTGAAAGCACCAAGTAGCTTGGTTTAGCTATAAATATACCTTATGTCAATCCTAGCTTCTGCAACCTTGGCCATCCTTCTTGCCATATATTAGGGAGAGTAATATTGACATTTTTATTTAGAATGCAATTCCTTTGTAATTGCAACTAACGTACTATCCTATAAGGAAGAAAATGACAACACCATAACCCATGATTGCATCCACTCCCACCTCAACCTGATCCCAAAGCCCACTTTCCATGCCAATAGTGACGACCAATGAGTGCAAGTGCCAATTCCATTTCCTTCTAGTTGTTGGAAACATTCTATATCGACTTAAAAGGACATCGAATCCAATCAAGAATAGACCTAGAAGCTATATATTTTTCCACCAGTATCAGCCTCCACAAACTATCATGAGTTATAAAGTTCAATAATGACTTTGCAGCAACCACAAGATTTAAAAGAAAAAATTTATTTAAACCCCATCCACCTTGATCCTTTAGGGCTGCAATGACAAACCATTTTTCAAGATGTGAACCCTTGTACTCATTGTCCCCTTTCCATAAATAATTAAAATAGATATTTTCAATATGGTAAAGAGTACATTTCGATATATGAGCAAATAAATGCCAATATACATGTGTTGCCTCATAATGGACTTAATGTGTACAAGATGTCCATCCCTAGAAAGCCAATGTTTACACTAGAAATTTATTACGCTCAATTCTTGACACCAACCATTCCCAATCCCCCTTGTTTTACTTATTGCACTTAATTTTAAATCTAAGATAATTTATACCTTCCTCCAATGCATGGATATCATAAGAAAAGACCCTACTCTAGATGTCACCATGATCGACATCCACCTTCGAGATATAAATGGAATATTTTCCCAAATTGATAACTATGATTGTATCCAAGCAAAATAAATCAAATATTTCTTGGAAAGGTCTCCCTTCCTCCTTAGAGCATAGGCAAAATAGCATAACATCATCCACAAATAACATATGTCTCAATTGAACTCCCCCTCTAACAGAGATACCTTTTATTTTCCTTAGCATTCTCGCTTCATGTATTGCCCTACTCAAACCTTCAATCACGAAGAGAAACAAGTAATGGGATAATGGGCATCCCCTTATTAAACCCCTCGATGGTTTGAAAAAATCCTAACCCAAGCCATTTAAACGGAGGAAAAAACGAGATGTAGTAGCACACACCATAATCCACTTAACCATTGAAAGCTTGAAGTCAATATGCAATAAGAGAAACCTTAGAAACGCACAATAAACATGGTCATTAACCTTAGATAAATCCATTTTAATGACCTCAACATGTAAATGAGAGACTTTAATTGAATGCACTTCCTCTCGCACTGAACTAATAACTTCATGAATCAGACAACCATTCATGAAACAAAATTGTTCAAAGGAGATATATTATACAAGAGGGGATTCAAATGAACATCAATAAACTTTGAAATAATATTTTAGATACAATTACAAAGTGGAATGGAATGGAAATCTTCAAAATATTTTGGGTAATCTACGTTCTTAATAAGAGAAAGAAATGTTGAGTTAAAACTCCACTGCATCTTCCCAATCAAATGAACCTCTTTGATCACAATTAACAAGTCCTCTCCAAGCACCTTGAAAAAATCAACATAGAGCTTAACCAACCAACCGTCTGAGCCTGATATCTTATCATTCTGAAAGCAACCAAAAGGGACCATAATTCTTCTTTTATCACTAGTCTATAATAAAACTCCAATTCTATGTCTTAGTGAAATATATAAATTCTTTTAATAGAATTCCATATTCAAATTCTACGAAAAACATGTTTAAACAATAATATCACATAAACATAGTCTATACCATATGTTTTTTTGTTTGCTGGTTTTTTCATGACTTGTAGGACTAGCATGTGGTCTAAGAAACCGTGACCTAGGGGCATCTAAGATGTCAAAATCACCCAGGAATCACACTTGGCCTATGCCATACCAACTCTTAGCATGGTTGGATTTTAAGTGTCTCCTCCTAATTACCTTGCAAGGTTCGAACTTAAATTGCCATACAAAACAAGACCCGTCAAAACCAACTATAATAATAAAATTTGACATAATCTATACCATATTTATTTAGATGAAAGAGTTATCTAAACAATAAAATATAAAAATATAATTTAAAACATTTTAATATAACATAAAATTCATAACTTCTTAAAAAGAAAAATATAAAAAAAATCTCATATATATNTAACTATACGAGTTTTTTTTCATTAAAAAAGTCTCAATTTATTTATTTAGTTATAAAATAAACAAACAACACTGGTTATAAGCTCGAGAAGTTTTTTTTTCACCATAACTATCAATTTAAAACTGTTAATAAACCTAGCCCTTTTAAACATGAGATTAAATTAAAAACTTTCATGCACCAAAAACTTTGCAAGGGAAAATACAAAGCAACGATGCTCATAATTGAGTTTAGAGAACACTATAACTTCATATTGGTTAACTAAAAAAACTAAAAACTGATTGGCATAAGACGTGTGTATTAGATCTCCCAATAACTTTCATAAGATTGTCCTTAAGTTTATTATAATATAATTATAATACAAAGATTCATCTTATTATAATATAATTACTACAAAGCTTCATCTTATATGTGGGCGAAGACCTATAACTCTCCCAAATTGTCATCGATATCTAATGTTCAAAGAGGAGTATCTAATGTTCAAAGAACACATAAAGAATGGGTGGAAACTCATACACACTCACTTATAACATTGGATATTGGATAAGATAATATATTCAAGGAATAATAATTTAAGGACAAGATTTATTTTAAGTAAACTTATTTAATTGTGTTAATAAAAGCATTCGCGATCTAACTGTTGGTCTTGTTGATTTTGTGTTTTAATCTCTCGCAAAAGTTTTTACTGTTTGTCCTCTAAGATTAAGGATGACCTCTCTCGCACCTGCATTTAGAAAACATTATAACATCGTATTAATTAAATAAATAACTAAAAATTAATTAACATAAAACATGTATATATGAGATCTCCCAATAACTTTACTTTATTATACTATATTGCTATAGAGATTCATCTTATATATGGTTGAAGATCTAACTCTCCCACATTGTAATTGATATCTTATCTATACTAAATGTTCAAAGAACACATAAAGAATGGATGGAAACTGGAAACTCATACACACTCTCTTATAATATTGGATAAGATAATATATTCAAGACCAATTCTAAGTAAACCTATTCAATTGTGTCAATGAAGGTTGTGCATAATTTAAATGTTTAAGAATTGCATTCCAAGACAATCACTAGACCTTCGACCTTTAAGTGTGGGTTCCACAATATTGTGCATGGAAACTTCCAAAGCACTTAAAAGATTTACCAAACTAAGGGGATTCTAATTTATCAAGACAATCACTAGACCTTAGACCTTTAAGTGTGGGTTCACAGTATTGTGCATGGAAACTTCCAAAGCACCTAAAAGATTCACCAAACTAAGGAGATTCTAATTTATAAATAAAAGAAATAGAGCAAGCAGACATGGAGCCCATACTTCCTCAATCTTTTATCCATTTTGGAGAAAAAAAAATTGTCAAGCACTTTATCCATTTTGGAAAAAATATACTAGGGCACGCTTTTATGTTTCTTCTTGGTGTATTCTACATTGGTTGGCTATGTGAGTCTAACAATTTATAAAAGTGTTTATTTATTTATCAAAAAGATTTTTAATAATTAAATATATATTTTTTGTTTGTTAGCAATGTTTGTTACTTGAGAAATTGTATTGGACTTGGGTCATACTAATTTTTAAATTGTTGAATTTTGTGGTGTCTTTTATTAACTAACTCACCTCTAAGGAAATTAAACTTAGGTTTATCGTAAAAACTCACAACTTAACTAAATAAATTAGTAAAAATTGATTATAATGATTAAATAATTAATATATAAGTATAATATAATTAATATATAAATATAATATAACTAATATAAAAATTAAGTTGTTTTTTTTAATAATTGTTGTATAATGAATAGGTTTTATAATTTATTTTAATAATTTTTTATAAGTTCATGATGAAATTTATTACTTGATAAATCCTAAAATTTTATAGCATGAAAGATTTCATTATTATATTTATGATATTAAAAAGTTGAAAGGTTAAATCTTAATTTTAAAATATTTTTAAGATATTGATTAATTTAAACTAATAAAAATAATATATATAAATATTTTAAATAAAATAAATTTGTAAATTTGTAAATTTTTTTAATATATGATAAATTAAAGTTAATTTTGGTTTATTGGATATAGTTTGGATGGTTGAGATGAATGATTGATATTTTCTCTATCTAAATGGCTACTCCTGCTTGCAAATATGTGATGGGTCGCACTAACATCACATCCTTAGTCAGACCTCTTTCACGTAGCAGTATAAACGCTAACCAAAACGCCCCCAACTCGTCAGAATCCAACAAAGCAACTTTTGATAAAATTACAATCTGAAGTGGTCAAATTACAGGTATTGGACTGATGACTTAATGAATCTTGAATTACCTTAGTTGGGTCGTTGTTTTCTAATCCAGCGACATCTAATTTGCTAAATTCCTGCATGTATGCCCTTGCTTGCTTTTTTTCAAGTAAAAAAGACAAAGAAATATTGAACTTAACCACCTCTGAAAATCAAGCGTGGACTACAAATTAGGCATCAATTGTCATGTTGGAACGTGAATCCTATCAAGAAAGAAAGTTTCCAATCCCATTTCTTCTTCTATTCTGACTTAACTCTTGTTTTCTCTACCTTTAATCTGAGATTTTAATATTTCGCTTCTTTGGATAACATTTTGTACTATCAGAAATTTCATGCTGGTTTCGTTATTATGATACCTAGAGCATCTTTTTTTAATATTTGTGTAATAATTTAATTTGATGAAACATGGTAAGTTTTAATATGTGTTTTTCTTTTAACATTTTAGTTTCAAATTCCCTTAAATACCTTTTAGTTTGGTGCGTCAAAATATTTTGAAATTAATACTTTGTCTATTTCCTATTAATCGTCAATAACTTGTCATAATCATTTATAACTTGCAAACTTGTATAAGCTAAGACAATGTATTTTCTCTTTTCTTTTGGGAGTACAACAACAAGTGTAAAACACACATTGTTGATTGGAAAAGTCTCTAAGACCTTTCTCTCAGACTAAAAATCCTATGAAGTATTCTCAGAAGCAATGGTCTTTGGTTCATGGTGATTCAGGTTAAATTATCTCAAAAAACTAACTATTGAATGTTGGCTTCACTGGAATAGGATTTTTGTTCATAATACTTCACATATATGGAATGGTTTTATTCGGGTCCTCCCATGGATCAGAAACAAGCTGGGTTGGAGAGTTGGCGATGGTGCCCATATCAAACTGTGAATTGACCCTATTGTTGGGTTAAAATCGAACTTTGTTCTATCTATTGAACTTCATGAATATCTTTATGACTATGGCATCACAAATCTTTATCAGGCTCAAAATCTCGGTTTTTCTCACGCCTCTCCTTCTTACTGGTTGTTGGCTAAGCATCTTGACCTTGGAGGGCCCTAGAAGGAGGAATGGTCCTGTTACATTGAAGGAATATACCATGGGGGAATCAAACTCTTTGCGCAAAAGCATCGTATACTCTGGATGCAAAATTCAAAAAATGGTGAAGCAAATGCTCAACTAGCTTACAACCTTGTTGCAATTTCTTACTCAGAGCAATTATTCAGTTAGCAATATAAGTAGCTCTGGAGTTGGAATGTATCTTTGAAAATAAAGCGTTTTAGCTGGCTATGTGCTGTGAATCATATCAGTACATGGGATAATCTTATCAATAGGAGATGGATTGGTCCAGGCCGATGTTGTATGTGCAAAATGGAACATGAATCGGTGGATCATCTCTTTGTTTCCTGCTCCTTTGCTCAGGTGGTAAGAGCCACTCTAGCCTCCTGTTTATCGTTGGTTACAAATTGGAAGGAGCCCTTCTTCCTAGAAAATTTCAATAAATGGACAGAAAAAGCTCATTTTCTGCTCTACTTGCATATATTTTACATCTAATGTATATGGAAATCCTGCAACCTCTATATTTTTGAATATCAAGAACAAATGGTTGGCGTTGTTTGCTAGAGGATTATGAATATGTTTCATGCTTATCCATTTGTGGGGACTAAAGTGGATCATCGGGATATTGGATTAGCACTTGATATCATTTACCCTTCTGGGTACTTTGATGGCGCAGCAACATCAAACATTGGGTCTTTTGGTTTTGTCCTCCTAATCAGTTCCGCTCATTTCTTTCATGGTGAAATGCGTTGCGGTAATAGTACCAACATCGGGGTAGAATTACTAGCTCTATGGGCTCATATGTCTTTCGCGGTATCTATTGGCCTCCCCACTCTCACAGCCTTTGGGGACTCCCAAGTTATCATAAACTAGGAAAACTCAGTGGCTTTCCTTGCGGTAATAGACCTTGATCACTAGTGTGATCGCATTAATGAATCGAAGGCCTCCTTTCTCTCTATAAGCTTTCAACACATTTATAGGGATCACAATTCAAGTGTTGATAGTTTATCATAGGAAGCATTGTACTTGGAAGTGGGAAAACTCTCCTTCATTGAGTCCTTGGAAGGAGAGGTTATTGGAAATATGAATATAAGGCTCTTTTTATTTGAGATGTATGACGTTGGCTTACACATCTTGCAAGTGGGCCCCACCATCTTTCGCAATGAGAAACTTTGATATTCATCCATGCTAGTTCGCATTGCGAAATGAACCGGAGCCATAGATTTATCTCCTTCTTCATCATGGTCATTGATCTTTGCGACCTCTACCACCCTTTCACGATTTGAGATTGTAGTTTTACCCGTACAAGTATGGATCGTGAAATTAATTCAGGACGTAGATCTGCCCCAGACCTCATCTCAGCCGTCGAAAGCTTCCTATCTTTAACACGTTTTGCAATCTGGGAAGGAAGCTTTGATCGTGCATGTTTGCTCGCGTGAAGCAGTTTGGAGCCATTGATCCACCTCCGATCAATCGTAGCCTTTGCTTATGACCCCTGCCCAATGCTAACAGCGTGCCTGCCACTTTCCTCATTGAAGGGCGCCCATATGAGATTCGAGGGACTAAGACCCCTACCGAACCTCTGTCAAGCCCTTAGATCAACTGTTAAAAACGAAGTGTTAACAACTAGCTCCACGAGGGATGCTATCCTCCTAGTGAGGTAGCAAAGAACCCCCGTAGACCAAGTGTCGAAACCATTGGGCCGCCTTTAATCTTTCTTTGACATCCCCATTTTTCTCCATGTTACTACTTCAATGAATTCATGCCACTCTTTGCAAATCATGCTGGTGACTGTAAACCTGTGGTGGTAACTGAAAATGAAAAAAAACTGAAAACAGTAATGAAGGGAATGCTCGATAACAACTCAGCTTATTTTCTCGTACCTACTCTACCTAACTTTGTACATAAGTCTGATTAAGTGAAATCAGAATTCCAATGAAGCTAAACAAGCAACTTGCCTAATATTCATGTTCTTGTACGGTGCTTGATGGATAGAAATGAAACAGATAATGGGAGAAGGAAATGATAAACAAACTGATCTTTAAGGCAGAGATGCGACCAATCATTGCCTTCACCCAGACCCTCCATGTATTCAGCCACGAGGTCGTAGAAATCACGGAAACCTCCAGCTCGTTCTGTCACTTGCTCATGGGAAAGCTGTCCGAAGCTTCTTGCTTCTAGGGAGTCGTTAGGCTGACACTTGGAAGATTGCATACAAGGACCCACAGAATCCCTCTCTCTGCCTAAAATTTCTGTAACAAGGGCTTGATGTGCTTCGAGAGGGAGGTCTTCAGCTTCTCCAGTGGAACCGAGTAGGCATACTCCTCTTGTGTGAGGTGGAGTTATTGAAGGTGAAGTATCAGAAAAAGTGTTCATCTGTAAGTTGCTGCATTCGTCTTCATTTATGTACAAGTTTCTGGCCTTCACCACCTCTATTTCTTTCTGATTTTGCTTGGAGGCCTTAACCATGTGTCGTATTAACTCGAAAGAGGCATAACACAAGGGTAGGCTATCACCTCCAGTGCCCTCATCATCTCTTCCCACTCCGACCCCCAGATTTTGCATTGCACTTCGATTTCTTTAATCAGGAGGCATTGTTTCAACAGCTGGATCGTTAGGTACATTCTACAGGTACTCTTCTTCACATTCATCGTACACAGGTGCACCAAAATCCTTCTTGAAATCGTCCCTAGTTGACCAAGGACGATGCAGGTCGCCATATTCAGAGAATAATCCTGCAGGACTACCTACTCCTGCCTCGAGCCGATCATTTTTTAGCACATCAGGAGAGAGCTTTGACGGGCCAGATACTTTCCCATTCTACTTGTAGGGCCCAACCAATTTGAATGTATATTTTATTTCACCACCACCGTCATGATCTAATGATTTATTGGACATCTTAAGGTTTTCCTCAACCTCCAAGTAATCAGCGAACATATGCTGCACGGTGGTTGATTTTCTCTCCAAAAGAAGCAAGGACAGGTCAGGGGAAAAGGCGGCTGTGTAATAGATCTTAGCAGCGTTCTCAAGAGGTTGAACTTCCTTAGGCATGTTATAATAAAATCTTGTGAATCTTCTTTTAAAACTAGATATGGCCTCACCCTCATTCCCCCTCACGGAATAAAACTCTGAATGTATTTGCTCCAGTGACCAAACCTCAAGAATGTCCAAGAAAGCTCTTCCCAAGTGTTGATGGACTTAGGCTGCAAGTGTTTAAACCAAACTTTGGCATCTCCTTGCAAGGATAGAGCGAACTCCCACATGCAGACATCGTCATGTTCTATCTTGAAAAGGTTAGAGAAATGTTCAAAGGCTTGTACATGTTTCTCAGTAGTCAAGTTTTCAGATTCTTCGTCGAACTTGGGGAGGTACTTGTAATATTTCGCGGGAAAATCATGGAGGATAGGAGGCAATTGCAGCGGTTTATATCTTCTTGGAGAAATGGGGGAGACAAGGTTAGGTACTATAGCTAAGTTATCGTCCGAGGTTTCATGAATTTCACATGGGTGTCCTTTGACATCGGGTGCCCCCAGATAGAATTCTAGGCCATAATCAGACATGCAAGGTGATGCAACACTTTCGGTTCGTAAAGAAGGATAAAAAGGAGTATATTCATGGCTTTGCTTAGAATGAGCTAGGCCATAGAAGGCTGTTTTGATAAATCTCGAAAAAGATAAGAATAAACTTACAAGATAGGATAAGGCATCCTGGAAGAAACGTGGACTCGAGTGTTTGGACCTTCCGCCATGCATTTCTAAGCTTTATGAGGGGTCCATTTTCCAGGCAGAGTCTACCACCTCTTGTTCAGTCATTTGATTTTTGGGCCACACCACCAGTGGAGTCGCTAAAGTCTGAATCCTTCACGAGTGGATTCGTCAGGTGAAAAGTGCTCAACCTTATTGATGTCCAGTCTTTTTTCACCATCAATAACCAGCTCTAAAACCATGTCGTTTTTCCCAGGGAGGATCTTCAATTTCATCCCCAACAACGGTGCCAGTTTGTTGGCACCGATATTTGAGCCCCCAAGCTCGAGCGAGGGGAGGCCGCTCCTAGGAAACAGCAGAACCACTTTAAACTACGCCTCTGGCCCTACGCAGTCAGAGAGGGATCTCTTGTTTGTCACCAGAGTCTACTCCACATAATATTTTCAATCTCGTGTGTCACCAGAGTCTACTCCGCATAGGATTTTCAATCAGCATAATCAGGGGACTAGGATCCTGAATGGGTCAAAGTACATTGAAGGAAAGGTGCATGGTGGGTTATTGGGGGCAAGGGACCATGGGAAAAGGTAGTCGAAACCTGCATAAGAAACGATTAGAAAGGGAAAGAATGACGTGGGGTTGCAAACAGAGGCAAGATAGCCGCTGATCTTTCAATCAGGAGATATTTAGCGGGCGATTAGAGGACAAGAAGGGACAGTCCATCGCATGGAGCACCAGCAAGATGAATTCCATGCAACTTTATAAGAACCATTGATAAATTCCTAGAACAACAGCAGGAGCATAGCGAGTATGAATTCCTAACCGTTATACACTAAGTTACAGACATGAAATCAATCAACAAACTGGAATGGAAACAGGAAACACATTTACACGTAAAGTAAAATACATATTGGGAAAAACAACGACACATGAATCTCTGCCATGAGAAATAGTTCTTTCACTGCAATTTATTCATACACAGGTATCAATTTTTACAAATGGGGAGCCTCAGCCTGAGAATGTTTCCCAATCCAATTCACTAACTCTTTTCTCCCTCTATCGAGAGCGTTTTTATACAATCCTACTGTTGAGACTACCAAATTAAAAGTTGTTACAAGTCGCCATCATGCGTTAATAGTGAAAGGAGTGGATTGTCGCCACATTTTACAAATATAAACAAACATTATGGAGATGCGGCGCGTGATAACGCAGGCTGACAACACAAAGCCCCCTACCATCCTGCTTCGTGAAAATGATTCCCATGCGGCATGCTAACGGTCAATCATCCACACAAGCTGTTCTGGACCTATTTTGGGTCTCCTTGTCCAGCTGGTGTATGTCGCTCAAAGGATGACAAGAAGACCCGAATCCTTTTCCCTACCATTCTCTCGACCTCATCCTCCGTCGGGTAATACTGTTATAGGAGGAGGCCGGAGAAAAGGTGACCAAATGCTTGGTGATGATAAGCGACTTAAGAAGCTTATCATCCTTGTACTATCTTCTTCCTTTTACGAGGAGGATTCTTCTGCGAGCCATGCAGCTAGGTGTGCGTCTGACGCTCTCCTTGCCCATGACCAAGCAGCCAAGTGGAGACTCTAGGAATGGTGTCGAAGGCTCTGGACCCATCCGGCCCTAGAACGGACATTCACTCCAACAGTACTGCCACCACTGTGAGCCGGGATTTCGGAGGTCATGACTGCAGCTGGGAGTGTCGAAGGGATGCCGGTGGGATGTTGAAACCCATGCACCACACATCCGGAGACCGGGTAGTGTAGAAGCGGGTGAACCTCCCCTGGTGTTTAACATCTGTGCCTCGGTGGTTGGCTATTTTCTGGTATGGATAACCAGAACACAGATTCATGTTTCCATACCAAGAGTACTCCTTTCCGAACTAACTTCTCGAACCACACAGCCATGGTCGTCTATGAAGGATTTCGACACTTCTCGGAATTAAACCCTATAT
The DNA here is from genome assembly GCA_001517045.1 of Pseudotsuga menziesii. Lineage (NCBI taxonomy): Eukaryota > Viridiplantae > Streptophyta > Pinopsida > Pinales > Pinaceae > Pseudotsuga > Pseudotsuga menziesii. Next base: position 213,154 of record LPNX010036995.1, read on the forward strand.
CTCTTATCATCTGCACAGTTCCATGTCTCAAAGATATTTGGAAGATGGTGTTATATAGTGTGAGCAGGAACGGATTAGGAAGGGCTATACCCTTAAAGTAGTTGTGATGGTGGCATGTGTGACCCTAGGGCGGGGATCTTCCCTCCTGATTTTCAATCATATTATCCGGTATGGCTAATATTCTAAACCGTTTTCGCGTGGCTGCGAGGATGGTTCCAAGGGCTACGGATTTGACCATCCCTTTCCCTTTCAATTACCTTGATGGTGGCATCGGGCTACTCTAGTTTGTCACATCCCTCAGTCTTATGTAAATGCCAGGTCTGTCACCTCAACGAATCAAACCTCTATCTTTCTCACAGCTTCCTTCGAAATGAACCACGTGCCACACTTGCAAACCGGGGAAAACAGTGCCGCTGGAGAAGACTTCCACCTCAGGCATATCCTGAATGGCATCGGAGGAATCAGCCAATATGCAATGGGGCATATTACATGCGTGAGTGCCTCCTCTGATGTCACCTCCATACTGGATGGGAAACCTGTACCCTAGGAGTCTTCTCATCCATTCGATTAAAGGAATATTTTACATCCAAATTCCACGTTCCATTCCTCTTGCCGCCATCTTTTCTCCTCTGAACAACGTAGGCAGTTCTGGAGCGTGACATGTTCTTAACCATCGATCAAGGCCGACCCTTCATGCAGCCGTTGATCCAAGTGGGCCCCACCATCTTTCACAATGAGAAACTTTGATATTCGTCCATGCTAGTCCGCATTGCGAAATGAACCGGAGCCATAGATTTATCTCCTTCTTCATCGCGGTCATTGATCTTCGTGACCTCTATCGCCCTTTCACGATTTGAGATTGTAGTTTTACCCATACAAGTATGGATCACGAAATTAATTTAGGTCGTAGATCTTCCCCAGACCTCATCTCAGCCATCGAAAGCTTCCTATCTTTAACATGTTTTGCAATCCGGGAAGGAAGCTTTGATCGTGCATGTTTGCTAGTGTGAAGCGGTTTGGAGTCGTTGATCCACCTCTGATCAATCACAGCCTTTGCTTATGACCCATGCCCAATGCTAACAGTGCGCCTGCCACTTTCCTCATTGAAGGGCACCCATATGAGATTCTAGGGACTGGGACTCCTACCGAACCTCCGTCAAGCCCTTAGATCAACTGTTAAAAATGGAGTGTTAACACATAGTTTTACCTTCACCTTCACTCTCTTCAAATGGTTGGACAATATTCAGTAATTGTCCCTTTGTGCCAACTGTACAACCTACAATTAAACACATATTGTCAATTTGAAAAACATAAGGCACTTTAGCCTCAACGGATTCCTTCTCTTCCATTCTTGCATGTTGATTTGTTTCTGTGAAACAACCTTTGAATTCCTCAATGGAATTCTCATCAACATCCTCATTCTCCTTTGTATACTGATATCAACACCTTTCCATGTCTAAGATTTTAACAGCAAACTCTGTATCATCATCCTCTTTCTCTTCTTCAAGGTACGCACCTTGCTCAGGTTCACACATCATGTGAACTTCCTCATGCTTAGTTGCCCTAAGCCTTTCCTCTTTCTTCACCCAAAAACTATGCTTGTGCTTGAGATCCCTAGCACATAACCTCTTTACAAGCCATTGCACCTTCTTCTTCAACCTCCATACATAATACTGACCTCCTGTAGATTCCTTATGCAACAGTTCAGTCACCTTACTAAGCCTTTCCTTCAGCTTAACAACCTCTCTGTCAAATTTGGTTTGACTCATCCTCTTGAAAACATTTTCTCTAGCATATTCCCTTTTCTATTTTGGATTCCTATTGAACCCTTTAGATTATTTTCAGTAGCCACCTTCCATACCACCTCCATGAGCTTTCCCATACTCATGATGAACTGCAAACAAGCCTACCCTCTCAACACCTCATTAAGATTCCTCCTACTTGACTATTGGCATTTTCTTGGTTCTCATAGAGAACCTTTGAGAACTCCCTATACTCTCTACAGGATTGAGATTTGCATTCATTTCCTACAACACTCTGCTGTGAGGGTTCCCATACCACAACGTCCTTCTCAACTCCTCAGGTAAAAAATCAGCATTCTGTCCTCATCCTGCAAATTAATATTGCAAACCTCCTCTCCATAGTGTGCAAATCTTTGTGCGCCCTCTCTGATACCAAAAATGGTGCAGGGGGTTAGACCAAAACCAACCCAACTATAAAATCCAGGATCTTCATGGTCCTACACTTGGAAAGATCCCCAAATTTAGCTTAACCGCCAAATTCAATACTAAAATTGTCCCCCCGCAATTTTTCCTCCGTAAGCTCCTTTCTACATTTTTTCCTTCTCGCAACTCTGTTTTTGCAAGCGTCATTCCACTACAGAGTTTCTGTTTTTGGGTTACGGGATGTGCGATCTCAAAACACCCAAAGTTGTGCTCCACAACTTTTGTTCTGCAATGTCCTTCCTACAATTGGGTTGAGGGATTCCAATTTTCCCAAATTTACTCCTCCACAGCTTTTCGCCCGCAAATATTTTTCCGCAATTTTTCCCACTATTATATATTTTTGTTGCGACCTTCACCACAGACGTTGATTTTCCTTTTATACAAATTTCCCAAACCTTGGTGGATCCATTATCTCCCTCGTAATTCCAATTGCAGATTCCTCCTAGACCATCAAATGTACATCTGTGGATCCAATCTCCACCATCCGTTTTCTGCAAAAACGCGTTAAGTCAGAAAACTTGTGTTCTACACGGATTTGATCAAAGAATTGATCAATCTGGATTTCATCCTCTTCTATCCATCAGTCTAGTCCTCCTATGCATGCATCTAGCCTATCCTTCAACGATTCCAACAAAATCCAACTCTTAAACCAACAATTGCAGAGAAATCTACAAATATTCATGAAAACGTTGAAATCGCTCTGCACAACTACACTACTCAAATTAATGCATACATATAGACTAAGAGCATTGATAACACATGGATAACTTCTATTATGGAAATAAAAGCAAATACACACAACTCTTGGCCCACTTTTAGTGTCCTCAAAGATTTACAAGTCAGTACAAACACAGGTATGGCCGCCTTTCTACAAAACGCAGTTTTCTTCTGAAATATGGAACCCTTACAACCTATACAACCTAGCTATTTAATATACTATGCTACCCCTCTACTGAGTTAGTCTTGTAACAAATTTACAAAGCATGATGTAAAAATGTCTCTATCTAAACAAACGGTTCAGTGACTGATCTCCACCCAGGGAGTCATGACTCGCTATTATTTCTACATCTCTAACATCCTATGACTAAGAAGAATGACTCATCACTATAAAGAATATTCATAAAACATAGGTTATTTACAATGTAATAATCTAGGGACTATTAAATCAAAATGTGCAAACCCCTTCCTAGGACTGATATAGCATTGAACTCGGAATTTGAAATGGAGAACAGGATGCTCCTGCATCACTTTTTAGTTAGAAATTATTATCATTATTATTATTATTATTTAAAAAATATTAACATTAAATATTATAATATAACTAGACACTGAGGTGTAGAATAGTTAGGAATATAGTGCATTGTTAAGGAAATCCATGTGATGTTGCAAGTTCAAACCTCGATTATCCATGTGCATCACATGTGGGATATCGTTGTACACATGTGGGTATAGTGGTAGTGGATCGAAATCAACTCTATGTCACATGAGTACGATTGTGACCCCATTTGTCAATTCCCCAAATTATTAGAGTGTTTGTGTGTGTGTGTGTGTGTGTGTGTGTGTGACATCATGAGGTAAAGAATCACTTGGTTTTCTTTATAATTTTATTTATGTGCTTGAAAAGCTTTAAGTGAAGCATTCCTAGATCACCATAGTTGTGATGAGTTAAAATGTTAGATTAGTATTGTAACAAATATTTTGAAATTGTGCTCTAATGTGGGTGTATGTAGGACATTCTATGAGAAATTTGTTTTCATCTCCAACCCTCTGAGTGTCACAAAGATGAAAAATCCATTCATCCCAATATGTTTTAGGAATTTTTCAGTTCCCTATTTCACTATGGAGCTCTTGAGAGTTTGTTCTTATTTTAGCAATGTTGTTTTTATTCTTTACACTAGTTAAAATAGAGAGATATTTTAAATATTTTAGATTCAGATTGATCACCTCCTCATAATATCTTACTTTGATCTTATCCTATAATTATTTATTGCACCGCAATTTCTCCTTAAATCTAGATGTAGTAATACTTTTAATATTATCACTATTCTGTAAAGTGACCTATTCCTCGACTCCCTGATGATTTAGCCAAGACTTGGTGTATTTTTTCTAACTTTAGTAAAGCCACAAGTGATCTTGACTAGAGTATGAAGCAATCTTAGGAAGCATCGTGTTTCCCATATCATTTATCTTGTTCTTGTACATTAAGTACCTGGTCATAGTCATGCTCTCAATAGGGAGAGACTTGCTTCTATGAGGAGGATATGATAGGGTGTATTACATTTAATGTTGAGATTATATGTTATAAATCATTATTGGATTTTCTCTATCCTTCTCCATGATTCTATACAAATTTTGTAGCCCCAAACTTCACATCCATATAAGATAACAAGAGTTATAAGAGTCTCAAAAATGAGTTTATTTTTATTCCAAATCCAGTGGTCTATTGATTTACAACTATTTTCAAGTCCATAATAAGTTATCCACCCTCCATTAATCTTTTTCTCAATGCTATAGTTCTAGTTAATCTTGTAATGGATTAGTTATGAGATATTTGTTTAGATTCACTTCCTTCTAGTTGTTGTTGTCGTACATGAAATTAGCTTAAGTGATATTTTGGGATTTTATTACATAACCACTTTTTTTAAATATTAACAATAACCCGTACTAGAGAAAAAAATACTTGAGAATTTTAGATTCCTTTCAAGATCATAGGGACTCATCACCATAAGAACAATATCATCAGCATAGAGAAGAAGGATGATAACTATACTAGCCAAAGTCATGCTAGCACAACCTACATCTTCCAAACAACCATATGGCTTGTTAGTGTATGTACCAAAAAGGGTATGGGATAGGGGACAACATTTTTTTACTCATATATTACAATTAATTTATTTTGACCAACTCTCAAAGTTCCTAAACTTGTCAATAATATTCTTGTACAACCTTATCATGGCAACAACTCTCAACTTGAAAGGGGATTTCAATTCTTCCAAACTATTCCAAAGGTTAGTTATAGGCACTATGTCAAAATATTTCTCAAAGTCAACAAAGAAACACAAAATATTCATTTTATTATTGAGACGCTCCTTAGAAATAGTATACATCATAACAAGGTGGTCCACAAATGAATGATAGGTCCAAAATCATGTGTGGCATTTATATCTTTTTCCATGACTTTCTATCCATAAGCTCATCTTATTCTCCATAATAATTCCATATAACTTTGCTTAAAGAGGGATAATCATAATGGTTTTATGATTAGATTGATTATTTTTTATCTCCACTTTTAAAAATAGGAACAATGAGGACTTATTTCCAAGGTTTAAAGAAACCATACTTAACTGCTAAATTGAAGAGCTTGTGGATGTGAGGGATAAGGATAGGACAATCAATTTTTAGTATTTTTGCTTGGTGTCCTTTATTGTCCTTAGATTTCCCTTTTATAGGCCAATTAACCCCAAACTTGATGTCTTCTAAATAGAAAGATTATTTCTATATAGAAAGGGTTTGAATGTTGTCCACAACATTAGGGGATTCATAGATATTTAAGGTAAGAATTCCAATTCCTTAAGGGAATAATATTGTTTTCTTTAGTTTTATGACTTTGATCTCTCCTCCGTCATTTCTTAGGATCTAGCTTTGAGGTGCAAAAGATTCTCTTGCTTTCTATTTTTATAGTACATTTTCTCTTTTTAATTAGGAATTTTTACCAATATATTATATTGTCAGATTTTAGGGACTCGTTATAATTATACCTAACGGTTTTACTAGCATGCTTGCATTCTTGCCTTGCCTAATATTCTTGTTCTTGTATGGTGCTTGATGGAAAGAAATGAAATAGATAATGGGAGAAGGAAATGATAAACAAACTGATCTTTAAGGCAGAGATGCGACCAATCATTGCCTTCACCTAGACCCTCCATGTATTCAGCCACGGGGTCATAGAAATCACGGAAACCTCCACCTCGTTCTGTCACCTGCTCATGGGAAAGCTATCCGAAGCTTCTTGCTTCTAGGGAGTCGTTAGGCTGACACTTGGAAGATTGCATACGAGGACCCACAGAATCCCTCTCTAGTGGAATATCCCTCTCTCCGCCTGAAATTTCTGTAACAAGCGCTTGATGTGCTTCGAGAGGGAGGTCTTCAGCTTCTCCAGTGGAACCGAGTAGTCATACTCCTCCTGTGTGAGGTGGCGTTCTTGAAGGAGAAGTATCATAAAAATTGTTCATTTGTAAGCTGTTGCATTCGTCTTCATTTATGTACAAGTTTCTGTCCTTCACCACCTCTGTTTCTTTCTGATTTTGCTTGGAGGACTTAACCATGTGTCGTATTAACTCGAAAGAGGCATAACACAAGGGTAGGATATCACCTCCAGTGCCCTCATCATCTTTTCTCGCTCTGACCTCTTGATTTTGCATTGCACTTCGATTTCTTTCATCAAGAGGCATTGTTTCAACAGCTAGATCGTTAGGTACATTCTGCAGGTACTCTTCTTCATATCTATCGTACACAGGTGCACCAAAATCCTTCTTGAAATCATCCCTAGTTGACCAGGGACGGTGTAGGTCGCCATCTTCAGAGAATAATCCTGCAGGACTACCTGCTCCTGCCTCGGGCCGATCATTTTTCAGTACATCAGGAGAGAGCTTTGATGGGCCAGATACTTTCCCATTCTACTTGTAGGGCCCAACCAATTTGAATGTATCTTTTATTTCACCACCACCATCATGATCTAATGATTTATTGGACATCATAAGGTTTTCCTCAACCTCCAAATAATCAACGAACATATGCTGCGGGGTGGTTGATTTTCTTTCCAAAAGAAGCAAGGACAGGTCAGGGGAAAAGGCGGCTGCGTAATAGATCTTAGCAGCATTCTCAAGAGGTTGAACTTCCTTAGGAATGTTATAATAAAATCTTGCTAATATTTTTTTAAAACTAGATATGGCCTCACCCTCATGCCCCCTCAGGGAATAAAACTCTGAAAGTATTTGCTCCAGTGGCCTTCTCCTACCCCAAAACCTCAAGAATGTGCAAGAAAGCTCTTCCCAAGTGTTGATGGACTTAGGCTGCAAGTGTTTAAACCAGACTTTGGCATCTCCTTGCAAGGATAGAGTGAACTCCTGCATGTAGATATCGTCATGTTCTATCTCGAAAAGGTTAGAGAAATGTTCAAAGGCTTGTACATGTTTCTCAGCAGTCAATTTTTTAGATTCTCCGTCGAACTTGGGGAGGTACTTGTAATATTTCGCGGGAAAATCATGGAGGATAGGAGGCAATTACTGTTAATTTTTCAAGCATATATATATTCGAGCAAAGTGTTTACTGTTCTTTTACTTTTCTTCCTCTTTAAACAAAACTTAGATCTTTAAACCAACAGATAGATGAACACTTGAAATGATAACCAGCAGTAGAAGAAGTACATAAATAAGATCTCACACATGCACAAAAATTTACCCTGGAGAAACCCAATATGGGATAAAAACTCCAGCAAACAATCTTCCTTTATTGCAAATAATATGTAAGATCGAAATACAAACTTTCCACCATGAAATATGCTTGAGAGAGTGACTGTAAGACCAACCAGACACCAAGATACTTCGCTGCCCTCTTACTGCTGTTATAAATCAGCAAGTCAATAAAATACTTCGCTGCCCCGTAAACTGTGTAAAACGAACCAGCAAGACAAACTGCTGCCCTCTCTTTGCTGTGTAAATTCAGCAATAGAAAAGTTTTACTATGCTGCCCTCTTACTCTCAAAACTGTGAGAATGATTATTATTTTAATAGACAGCAGGTGAGATTAATTTATAGGCACCAATTCCAAGAGGACTTGTTATGCAACTTTGACTTAACTTGAGACTTAAAAATAAAACTTTAATTATTCTTTTAGATTGACACAAATAACTTGGGTGCATGGAAAGACACATGAGATCGAACTAAATCTAAAATTAGATACTCGAGTTTACAACTGGCAGAAACTTTGAGTTTGTAACTGACAGAGAAGTACACGGAAAGCTAACTGAAAGTTACTTCAGTTCTCAACTGAAAGAGTCTTTGAGTTCTAAAAATAGATTAGGCAGTTAACTGAAAAGATACTTTAGTTAACTCAAATAGATAACTGAAAGTTAAATTAGATCTGGAATTTTCTTTAGTTAACTAACTTAAAAACTTTAGTTAACTTAAAATAATTAATTTTAAATTAATTTAGATCTTTAGTTAACTAACTCAAAAACTTTAGTTAACTTAAAATAATTAATTGTAAATTAATTTAGATCTTTAGTTAACTAACTCAAA